>JAIFZK010000023.1:16282500-16302500 GCA_027481765.1 Tenualosa thibaudeaui | reverse complement strand
AGGGAACACCTTGGCACAACAGTGTGAGTGTTTATGGGGATTTGCTCATTGGTGGGAGCGAATAGCTGCCGTGACAGAGAGCTGTGTTTTGAATGGGCCGCCTGTGCTGTGTGGGGAGGGGCTGAGAGTTTCACCCAGTGCCTCGTATTTACACAAAAGCCATTAAGCAAACGCTCCCATTCAAAGAGACTCTCAATGCCATGCACACATGCAATGGAAAATGTCGATTGAATAACATGATCCACAACTTCACTCTAGGAGTCAGAGAGCGAGCCTTTACAAAGCATGAACTGCGTCACTAACGAACCCTAGTGCTTTACCTTCACGGACTACTACCGACATGGATGGTAATGACCCGAGGAAAATAATGATCCTTTAAACAACCCATGCACAGGCACTTACACACACACACACACGCACACACACACTCACACACACGCATTCTCTCTTTCTCTCTAGTCACACACCTGCACACACTTGCACAGACAGCAGCAGCATCTTATGACTAACTAGTGACTAATATTTGAAGTTTGCATGTTCAGAAAGTAAGCTCTTGGAGCCTTGCTGTCAAGGTGTCATTCCTCCACTCCTTCTCACACACAGACTGCTCCTGATCTGATGATCTGTGTGCAGTGTGCGCCGTGATTCCCAGTGACCTCTGTGCTTCCTGTCGTTACCCAGCAGCCCTTGCTGCCTCTGTCATCCTGTGTCTGAACTGTCGCTTTTCCAACCCCATTCAGCAGCCTGCATACAGTCATTACACGGCATGAAACCCTTGGGGACTATCTATCTATCTATCTGTCTATCTGTCTATCTATCTATCTATTTCTTTATCTATGTGTCTGTCTCTGATGAGTCATGGTTCACTGCCAGACATTCTCCCTGTTGCAATGATTATGTGGCCCCACATTTCCCAGAATGCAACTGGACTGCTTGGATCTGAGGGAGTTTGTCATCCCGCTTTGGGAAACAAGTAAACAGATTCTTTTGGGGTGGCTTTTCTCTGTGTATGTGTGTGCATGTATGTGGGCGGGTGTGTGTATGTGTGTGCATGTGAGTGGACGTGTGTGTGCATTGATGGATAAAGAGAGAGACAACGGCCGTCTTTTGAAGTTGCTTTCTGTATAAAGGAGAGGAAAGAAGAGAAGAGAGGAGAAGAGAAAAGGTCATGTGACACAGTAGCCACATGCTCACCAGTCAGGCAGTGATTCATCAATTTGTAGGGACCCTCAGCCAAGCTGTGCAGGTGTGAGTTCCCGCTCCTTCTCTCTCTCTCTCTTTCTCCTCTCCTCCTCCCTCTCTCTCTCACACACTCTGGGGCGGACTTACAAGGGCATGGACAAACGGGGCATTGTCCCTCTGGGCTCTGAATGAGTGCATATAGGCACCCAAGGGAGGGCCAGTGAGACAGATGACGGTTTAAATACAACAGACGACCTCTGCCAAGACCTAAAAATGGCTGATAGGAGTCACGTTTATGGCACATGACCATGTGTGTGTGTGTGTATGTGTGTGTGTGTCATGAATATGTTGGAGCAATATCAAAATGACTGATGCTGCTCAGAAACATAATGTGCTAGCTGTGAGTACGGTTTGTGTGTGCGTGTGTGTGTGTGTGTGCGTGTGTGTGCTCATGTGTGACACAGCATGCCGACACCATTTAAAACATTGACAAAAGCCCAAGAGAGGCTGATGAGTTATGCAGTTGTCCTTTGGCAGTGACATACAGCTTCAGAGCAAGTAGAACCCTTCAGGACAATGACAATGACTCACACTGTGAGAAAGGAGAAAGAAATATTGTCTCCTATGACACAACCTGACAGAGATTTACTCATCTCAGCAACAGGCTGGCACTGATTGGGCAACAGTGTTACGGTAAGGACTTGGATGTTCTGAGAAAACTGATCAAACTCCTGTCTGAAAGGATCCCTCTGTTGCACAACTGAAGTCTTCCACACAACTGAATGGAAGGATACAGTGTCAACAGGTCAGGATAGACACACTGGGCTCACAAAGAAGAGGATGGACTCTGTGTGTGTGTGTACGTGTGTGTGTGTGTGTGTGTGTGTGTGTGTGTGTGCGTGTGTGTGGACAGGTGAGTGACTGTATGGATGTGAGATAAGCGGAGGTGATGTTTGTCTCCATGTGGACAACAGGGTGTGTACCTAAGACTCAAGTTTATCCTGGAAACTGGGCAGGGTTTATTTGAATCCAGAAATGTCAAGGTACACACACCCACACACATACACCCCCCCCCCCCCCACACACACACGCACACACACAAACAAATATGTACACAAACACCCACATACGTGCCCAAATATGCAAGACGATTGCACGGAACCAAACTAGCATGCCCTTAGGTGTGAATAGGTGGAGTAGACTTTCTGGTACCTGAGCTCTCATAGTTCCAGTTCCCCCGGCATGACCCCACATCGATACGTACCTGTCAAACCTCACCGTCCCATTTTTAAAGGTTAAGAAAAGCCCAAAAAAGAAACTTTTAAAAGAAACTTTATTAAGAAACTAATACAGAATCTATTCATCTCCTTATGATGCGGTGTTCCAGAGGCAGAAAGTGGTTATGCTGTTATGTTCAGAGCAAGTTGTGAGTAATCCTACCACTGTGAGGTGTCAGTGGTTACCATCTGAGTAATTACCTAATGAATTCTGAGTAATTAGCTTTTGTTTGAAAATCCTATTTCAGATGTGGTGACTGATTATTGCACCCAATTTAGATTCATGGATGGCTAGATTAGATTAGATTATCACCATGTGGTACCTGGTTTCATTCACGTGTCGAGCAGCGAGGAAGAGACGGACCAATGGAGAGTGCTGGGGAGGTGTTGCCATGGAAACCACTGGAAGCAGACCGACACAAGCTCACCAGGGGAGAGACGGAATGGGCTCATTTAAAAGGGGGCTGTGTATTAAGACATGGAGAAAACATGTGGACACACTGGCACTAAGTGGGCATGGCCACTACAAATGGGCACTGGCACTGTAAGTGGGCATAGGCACTACAGGCAGAGGCACTATACTAAGTGGGCATGGGCATACAGACGGGCAGAGGTACTGTAAGAGGGCATGGGCACCACAAATGGACACTTGCACTATAAGTGTGCATGGGCACTATATGTGGGCATGGGCATACAGGCGGGCAGAGACACATGTGAGACACAAGTGGGCATGGGCACTACAGGTGAGAAGCTGCCAAGGACTCCTGCACCCTTCTGGAGAGAGACGAGTCTGTGCAGTAATGGATGACCTTCATGCCCAGGAGGGGAAAGGTATGTGGAACTGATGCAGGTGAAGCAGACGGAGGACTCTCACATGTGTGGACTGTACGCCTGTGATGCAGGTGAAACTCTCACATGGGCGCTGGAGGGCAAAGGTCGCCGTGAAAACAGGAACTACAGGACAGTTTGTGTGTGTGTGTACACTATGCATCCTCGTTTACAACGCTCCTACTTCGACTGAGACACTCAGCTCGTCTGTGTGCATAAGGAAGGGTGTATAGATGTGTGTGTGTGTGTGTGCTCACTGATAACATGCTCAAGAAACACATATGATAACAGCTGTCTGCGTGTTGATTCTGGGCCAGACTGGAGCCAGAGGCTGCCTCTGTGCAATCCATTAGAGATAATGCATTTTTAATGCACTTACTATTAATGCAACACACCCAACATGACAACAGCTGCTAGATAGCTAGAGACAGGCCATCTACTGCACACTCACTGCAGCTCTGCTACACTCAATCATAGCTTAGAGGCTCTGGAACCTGGAAGGACGTTGCATTCAGACTGTTAAGGTAGAGGGCTACTATAAGCAGTGAGTGTGACTAACAATGTCATGTTTACAGAGTGAAACAGAAACAGGAGCACACACACACACACACACACACACACACACATACCCAGGGCAGTCGGCTGCTGCAGAAGAAGTGTACCAGCCCAGTGTGACCTGGTCTTCTTGCACACACACTGATTACTGCCCAGGTCAGAAGTGTGTGCATGTGATTGCCCCAGTGTGCTCCAGGTGTGGTAAGAACACTTTATCCAGCATGGCCACCTGCACTGGCTCCCACAGGTGTGGCAACCAAGTATCCAGTGTAGGCAGAGAATGCCGTGACTGAAGAGTCCTCTCAGTAGGTGATTCATGTTGCCCAGAGCTATGAGACTTGGGATGGGATCTAGTTAGAACATACACACACCTTTGGGTGGAGCTTGGCAGAGCTTCTGACACCTCTGCCTGCCTTCACAAAAATTCAAAGCACAAAAAAGACAAACAAAAGCAGGAATTCTGGCCGGCGGAGCGGAGCGGAGCAGGGCAGATCGGAGCGCCTCTCTGGAACATGGAGAGATGGCTCTCCAGGGCTTTGGAGGCAAACAGGCCTGTTAATCATCTCAGAAATATGAAAAATATGCACAGGGAATGGCAGCGCAGAGATTGGCTTGTCTGATCAATGAACAAGGCAAAAGGGCATCTGCCTACAGCCAGAACTCTCACTGTCCTCACACACACACACACACACATACACACACCTACCTGCAGAGGAATTTCACACAACTCTAGACATTTGTACATCACATGTGAATGAATCACCATCTCTGAGGTGGGGATTGTATACAGACCTAAGCGTTACAACTTTAGTAGTTTTGAACCACACATCAATAATATACACCACATCAAAGCCATATCAAACACACACTTCAAACGCAAATGTTTTTTTCTCTCTTGTGGTCGACATAACATCAGGCCATTCATAGTCACTCGCACGCCAATGGATATCAACAAATATCTTTCTTATGAAGTACAAAGAGGTTGGTATTCAAATCAAGATGCTGTTAGAGGCAAATCACAGGCTAGTCAACAGATTTCATTCACATTAGTGTATTTTGTTTACAACTCTTGTTTACACTACACATAGACAGTGAGCTTTCATACACTCTCATTTTCATAGGACTTGTTTTGGACTAAAGGGAATTAAAGCTTCACTGACAGTGTTTGAAACACCCTGCATGCAAGTCATCTAACGGCCATTCCAACAGGGCTGTACCTATGGTAACTGCACAAAAAGAAAAAAAAGTTTGCCTATTCATTTATAAAATGAGTTTTTTAAGCACAAAATAAATGTGTCTCTGTGTTGATTTCATTATTCCTCCCTGATGAACAGTTGACACTTGAGATGGCTGCTCACCAGGTGGATGGTTTATGGTTTATCACTCCTCTGACTGAAAACTCATTAGAGTTAGGAAACACACACACCACACACACACACACACACACACACACACACACACCACACACACACCACACACACACACACACAGTTTCTCTCTCACACAGGGAACAGGCAGTAGGCAGACTTCAGGAAGTGGGGTGTCATTGTCTAGGGCTCGACCTTATGACCCTTTGACCATCAAAACTCCTTACTGCCATTGCAACTCTCACACACACACATTGTGTGATTGAGTTCGTTGGCACAGGAAGCTGAGTGGTAAAGGGCAGTGTCAGTGAGCCGTGGAACAGAACTGGCCACCTCTTACTGACCCTGACGAACAATCACAAGTACAGCTCAACATACCCTTCACAAACAACTGCTGGGAAACTCTCTCTCTCTCTCTCTCTCTCTCTCTCACACACACACACACACTCTCTCTCTCTTTCACACACACACACATACACACTCTCTCTCTCTCACACACACACACATACACACTCTCTCTGTCTCTCTCTCTCTCTCACACACACACACACATAAACACTCACTCTCGCTCTCTCTCTCTCTCTCTCTCTCTCACACACACACACACACACATATACACTCTCTCTCTCACACATACACACACACTTACACACACACACACATACACACTCTGTCTCTCACACACACACACTTACACACACACACACACACACACACACACACACACATACACACTCTCTCTCTCTCACACACACACACACACACACAAACGCCTGAGCCTGTCGGCTGCGACAGATCCAGCTGTAATGAGAAGCCAGGGTAAAACCACTCAGACCAAGAGAACCGACTCTACACTGCACCAATAAGAGACCCACGGCTCTACACTGCACCAACAAGAGAACCGACTCTACACTGCACCAACAAGAGAACCACGGCTCTACACTGCACCAACAAGAGAACCACAGACTCTCTGCACCAACAAGAGAACCACAGACTCTCTGCACACTATGCGACCAGGGTCACTTGCAGTCCTCAGAAGTCAAGGCAACTGCAAAGTCTCAAACCTTCAGATTGATATGTGAAAGTGTGTGTGTTTGTGTGTATGTGTGTGTATGTGTGTGTATGTGTGTGTGTGATACTGCAGTACTCAAACCTTTGTGCTGATTTGTGTGTGTGTCTGTGTGTTTTCTGAAACCTAAACCTGCAAGCTGATTTGTGATCTACTGCTGCAAGACCAGACACACACACACATACTAGATAAAACAAGCAAGCAAACACACACACACACACACACACACACACACACTTCTGCTCAGCATGAGTGTGAGAACTAGAACCATAGAGCCGAAGAATGCGCACTTTCCCACTGTACCCCTGATCAGTTAAACCAGACACACCCAGCCAGCCCCTCCCTCTCCCACACACACACACACACACACACACACACACACACACACACACACACACACACTTCTCCAGCTGTTATAGGGAAGAAGCCTCAGACTACCTTCCCAGGCCTTCCCTCTTTCCCTCAACCCCCTACCAGTCTCTCCCTCTCTCTCTCTCTCTCTCTCTCTCTATCCCCCCCCCCCTCTCTCTCTCTCTCTCCCCCCCTCTCTCTCTCTCTCTCTCCCTCTCTCTCTCCCTCTATCCCCCTCTATCCCCCTCTCTCTGTCTCCATACCAGTCTCTCTCTCTCTCTCTCTCTCCCTCTCTCTCTCCCTCTATCCCCCTCTCTCTGTCTCCATACCAGTCTCTCTCTCTCTCTCTCTCTCTCTCCCTCTATCCCCCTCTTTCTGTCTCCCTACCAGTCTCTCTCTCCCTCTATCTCTCCCTCTATCCCCCTCTTTCTGTCTCCATATCAGTCTCTCTCTCTCTCCCTCTATCCCCCTCTTTCTGTCTCCATATCAGTCTCTCTCTCTCTCCATCTATCCCCCTCTCTCTGTCTCCATATCAGTCTCTCTCTCTCTCCCTCTACCCCCCTCTTTCTGTCTCCATATCAGTCTCTCTCTCTCTCCCTCTATCCCCCTCTTTCTGTCTCCATATCAGTCTCTCTCTCTCTCCCTCTATCCCCCTCTTTCTGTCTCCATATCAGTCTCTCTCTCTCTCCATCTATCCCCCTCTCTCTGTCTCCATATCAGTCTCTCTCTCTCTCCCTCTATCCCCCTCTTTCTGTCTCCATATCAGTCTCTCTCTCTCCCTCTCTCTTTCTCCCTCTATCCCCCTCTTTCTGTCTCCCTATCACTCACTCGCTCTCTCTCCCTCTCTCTCTCCCTCTCTCTCCCTCTCTCTGTCCCTCTCTCTCTCCCTCTCTCTTTCCCCCTCTCTGTCCCTCTCTCCATTGCTCTCTTACTATCTCTCCTTCTCTTCTACTATAATAGTGAGAGTGAGTGTGTGATAGAACCCAAAAGAAAAGAGAGTAGAAAGAGAGTAGAGGATGACTGGGGAAATACTGCCATGACTGAAGTGGAGATGGAGGTAATGCAAGAATAGTATAAACACACACACACACACACACACACACACACACACACACACATCAGTTGACTGGGCTAAGGGGCTTTCTGGTGAGTACAGATCTGAGTAGGGCTTAACCTCTCGCATACATACACACACACACACACAGGGCTCCCAACAGTCTGATTCCCTTCAGTAGTAGCAGTGGTGGAGGCTAAAAATAGACACCAGGGATTTCCTCGAGCTGCACAACACTCCGAAGAATTTCACACCTGCTCCTCCCAGCTACAGTCACATTCACACACACACACAGCCACTCTCTCTCTCTCTCTCTCACACACACACACACACACACACACACACACACTCATAAACACACACAGCATCTGTCTCTCTCTCACTCATGGGAAACTAATTAAGCATCCCATAATTACCATCATTGCCCTGAGCAAACGACACACTGAAAACTAAAGGGGGCATAAAGATGACACACCATGAGACTGTGTGTGTGTGTGTGTGTGAGTATGTGTGTGTGAGTGTCGTAAGTGTATCGTGGTGAAATGGAAGGACTTGTATTCTGTGGGAGTTTACATCAGGGCTGACGTGTGCACACACTGTTAGGAACACCCTGAGGGAGAGGGAGAGAGAGAGGTGGATGAGAGAGTGAGAGAGATGGAGGGAGGGAAGGGGAGCTAGATGAAAGAGAGAAAGGTAGGAGGGTGTGTGTGTGTGTGTGTGTATGTGTGTCTGTGTGTGTGTTTTTTTTAATGCAGAACACACCTCAGAAACACACAGCTCAGAGGTGTGTGACAGAGAGGGCCCCCTAGAGTAGTATGGTAAATATGGGTCAATAGCACCAAGCATCACTCACATAAACACACACACACACAAACACACTCCACTATTCTACAGGACATCCGTGTGTGCAGTGATTAATCTTGAGCTCAAACATGCGGTGGTTAAACAGTTAATGGTCGAGCAGAGAAGGGAAATATATGACAAATAAGGGTCAACCACAGTCCATCCATTTCTCACCATAGGGAAGAACTCTGTGCATGTGTGTGTGTGTCTCTGTGTGTGAGTATGTGTGTGTGTGTGCGAGTGTGTCTGTGTGTCTGGGTGTGTGTGTGTGTGTGTGTGTGTGTGGGTGGGCAACAGATAGATAATACTGCTCCATGGACCAGCCAGTCATAACTGCCCATGAAACACATGAAGTTCTTCCTAAATCAACTGCTGGTGATCCCAGAATAGCATTTCTGATTTCCATATCAAACAGCTGCAGAGCTACACACTAGTGGGCCAGTCTGCACCCAGTCCAGCTCAGCTCTGCATTGGATCTGCCATGTACTGGGAGATGAAAGGCCTGCAGCCGAGTGTGTGTTTGTGTGTGTGTTTGCATTAGAGTTCAGAGACTGTGTGTGTTTGGGCTGGAGGTGTGTGTTAGGTGTGTGTTTGGACTGGACTGTTAGGTCCTAGGAGGGGTTCCTGAGTCTTACCCAAATTTACGGTGGGGGTTTCAGACCCTGCAGACCCTGGAGTGTTTGTTTAGGGTCCACTCCCACTAACATGCCATTTGTCTCTTTCCTCCCCTTATTCTGTCATTCTTTTGTGTCTCCTTCCTCTTCTCCTCTCTCTCATTCTCTTGTCTCTCCTCCTCTCCTCCTCTCATTCTGTTTTTCTTGTGTCTCTCTCCTCCCTCTTCTCTCCTTCTCTCGTGTCTCTCCTCCTCTCCTCTCTTCTTCTCTCCTTCTCTTGTGTCTCTCTCCTCCCTCTTCTCTCCTTCTCTCGTGTCTCTCCTCCTCTCCTCTCTTCTTCTCTCCTTCTCTCATGTCTCTCCTCCTCTCCTCCTCTCATTCTGTTTTTCTTGTGTCACTCTCCTCCCTCTTCTCTCCTTCTCTCGTGTCTCTCCTCCCTCTTCTCTCGTGTCTCTCCTCCTCTCCTCCTCTCCTCCTCTCATTCTGTTTTTCTTTTGTCACTCTCCTCCATCCTCTTGTTTATTTTTCTCTCGTTTCTCTCTTGGACTTCTGATCACCCTTTCTTTGTTCTGCTTCTCTTTCCTTTGCTATGCTGTCACTATCTATCACTTCCCATGTACACACACACACACACACACACACACACACACACACACACACACACACACTCACTCTCTCACACACCCTCACCCTTCCTCTTCCTCTCTCCCATCCCCCTCTTTCTCCTTCTCCTTCCCTTTCCCACCCTCTCTCTATCTCTCCTTCTCTTTCCCACCCTTTCTATCCCCTCTCCCTCCCTCCCTCTCTCTCTCTCTTCCCCAGCCCCTCTTCTCTGGCTTCTGCCCCCTGCTCAGGCAAGGACTCTGAGAGCACAGAAGCCCGGGCATGTGTGGATATGCAAAACAAGTTTCCTGAGAAATCCTGCAAACAATTCTCCCAGAGAAAACTAACTGTGTGTGTATGTGTGTGTGTGTGTATGTGTGTGTTTGTACTGTACTTCTGAACCCCTATTTCCCGCTGTAGAAGATCTTTTCCATCCAGAAGAGCTGCATAGGTAGGAGGGTCTTCCAGGGTCCAGTGGTTTGTTTTTCAGCCCATGAACAGAAATCTGCCCAGATGCGCAATGGAACCATGTCTCACACCCCTCTCTCTCTCACACACACATGCACACAAACACACACACTCACACACACACACAGATGCCCAGTGCATATGTTTGTGACATCCCTCGCACACACACACACACATACACACACACAGACACACATAGGTGCACACATGTGGGACACCCCTCACACACACATACACACACACAAACGCACACACACAGGTGCACTCGTGTGGGACACAGGAAAGGGATTGGTTATCTAGTGCATTCATCATCACCAGGCCCTTGGCTCCCAGAGAAACTGCTAACACTGAGAAACAAGAAACGGATGAGAGAGGAGGTGTGTTTACCTTTCAGATTGTTTTATTTCGTCTGCAGTAACATGTTCACATGCAAGGCAGACCCACAGAAACACACACACACAATTTGTGAACTGTGCAGTGCTATCAGTGAGATCTCTGTAGAGCTGAAGCAGTCTGGAGGGCATGGAGAGGACAGCGGTGTGGCACACACACACTCTAATGTCCCTTCTCCCTGCACGATCTCACACTCTTTCTCTCCACACCCTCTGTCTTTTCATTCCTACCCTTTCTACCCTCTCTTCTCCATTCTCTCTCTTTCTTTCTCTGTCTTTCATTTTGCCTTTCAGCAAGAATGCCTTTGTGTGTCGAAAACCACATGGCCAGCACAGGTTCATGACTGCACTGTAGCCCCCATCTCTCGCCCCTAAACCCCCCAACATTCCCCTGCTGCAACCACAAGCTGAACACACCCTGCAGAACATAACAAACACCCTCACACAGAACAGTTCTCTCTCACGGTTCTTAATCAGATCTCTTCAAGATTTGCAACTGTTAGCAGAAGCATGGCAAGTTTCTCTGCAAATGCCACTAGGACAAATGTGGAAGGTAGGTTGTTGCAACATGTCTTTAGACTTTTGCATTTTATTTTGTTTTGGTGTTTAGCTGAAAAGCTCTCAACAATAACAATAAATAACAACAAATGCAGCTTTTTAGGAAACTACTCGCAGATGTCTCTTCTTTGGTGAGCTGCTCAGAGCTGCACTGTTCTGCACTGCAGAGACAGAGCCAAAGGACAAGGACAAGCCACGAGGAGGGGGAATGTGTGTGTGTGTGGGCCAGAGGAAAGCAACAGTAAACATTTCTCCTGCGCTCCAGAGACAGGCACAGTGAGGCAGGCAGGGTCGACACATGACAGCGAGCCAATAAGGGTGAGGGGCCCACGGGGTGGGAGCAGTCCCTCCATCTGCCAGGGGGCCCCTTTTCCTAGAACATGGACCTCTGCAGCAGAATGACCTTTAGATGGGAACAGACTGAGAGCTTTACGGCCTGCTCAGACGTCAGAGCACCACACACCACTGTTGATAGGCCTTCACTTCACTCTAAATCAAGTGCTATCTGTGAAGAAAAGCACCACAATCCTGGATAGAGGGGGGTGGGACAGAGACATTTAGGCTGCTTTGTGGTGACAGTAGATGAAAGAGCACAAACACAAGTACATGTACAAAGCAGGATCACAAGTTTCTCACAACCATTTCCTCCCCTCTGGAAAGTCCAGTCCCATGCAATGCAGGGTATGGGACTGTGAGCAACAGTGTCAGACCCAGGGTTGGTCCCAGACAGGATTGGAACGTTCTGGGGGAGGGGCTGATTTACTTGAAGCAGATTCTGCAGACCCCTGGTAGAACTGAGGCTCAACCACATGGGTTTCATGGCTTTGACGGCTGGAGCTGATTGGCTGGTTGACTGGCTGATTGATATCCTAATGAGAAGGAAGCTTGGAGGTCGATTCACTGGAGGTTCTGCAGAAACCATAGACTTGAGTCAGATCAGGGCCAGTCCTGAGACAAAACCTGCCATAATGATAGTCCCATTTGGAATGTCTCATTTCCAGGATAAAACCAGTTGTGTCCAGATGCGTCTCTGTGTTGGATGCATTTTCTCTTTTCCTGGGAAGGATCTGCTGTAAGGCATGTGTCTGTGTTGGATGCATTTTTCTCTTTTCCTGGGAAGGATCTGCTGTAAGGCATGTGTCTGTGTTGGATGCATTTTTCTCTTTTCCTGGGAAGGATCTGCTGTAAGGCATGTGTCTGTGTTGGTTGCATTTTTCCCACAGCACAAGAAGCCACTCTGTCCTTCAGCTTCAACACAATGACTGATAAATGATAGCCTGGAATTAAATTTGTCCTCTTTTTGGCCGTCTGCACAATTGCATGTTACCGACAGACGTTTGTTCTTTGTCTCCTAGGTGAAGACATATCTATCTTTTTTTTTTTTTCATGGACATTGTTCATCTAGAGCGCCTGGACAGTGTGTTTCCTGTTGCAACGTCTGTGTGTGCCCGTCAGCAGTAGCGTCAACACGGGGCTGGCCAGCGGTGTATGTGTATGCGTGTGTGTGTGTGTGCACGTGTGTGTGAGCGGAAGTGTCCATGGAGCACCAGACAAAGGCATATTGTTGCCGCCACACCGTTGATAACTGTGGGCAAGGACCTGGGAATGTGCAGAAGAGGTAGAGCCCACCATTGACCCATCTAACAATATACAGAACAGAGACAGGAAATAGACAGGGAGGGAGAGAAAAGGAAAGGATGAGAGAATACATAGTACACTATGAGAGGGAGCACTGTAAATCCCCTGAAGGCTACCTGGGAATCTGCAGAAGAGACAGAGCCCACCACTGACCCATCTAACAATATACACAACAGAGACAGGGAAAATATACAAAGTGTGTGTGTGTGTGTGTGTGTGTGTGTGTGTGTGTGTGTGTGTGTGTGTGTGTGTGTGTGTGTGATATGCATGTGAAACAACTTTCCATGCTACTGTTTACCCCCCTCCCCAAAGCTCCCCAAAGCTCCCCAATGCTATTTTGCAAATCATGTGATGTTCTACTGGGCTTTAAGCATTGGCAACACTGTATCTCAATCAGTCATGCTGATAAAGCAACTTATGCGTGTCTGTGAGAGACACAGAGAGAGAGAGAGAGAAAGAGATCAGAGACTTACTTGGGCATTACACGGGAGGGGGTCACTGTAAAGCCCCTGAAGGCTACTCGTCCTTAAAGGTGACTGACCTCTCCAGGCATTGTGTATGGCTCATCCTGCAGGAGAGGGGAGGCCGGCTCGGAGCACTCCTCAGGCCCTGTGCCCTGTTGCCACAAAAGGAGGCATATGTAAAGCATGGGTGATTAAAGCACTCTGGGAGCCCATACTGCTGGGGTGGGTGGGGGGTACAGGTGATAAACCCCCAGGTTGGGGGAACAGCAGGGTCTTCAGGGTCAGTCTCACATATGAACACACTCTTTCACACACTCCCAGGATGGCTGTGTGTGACTAATACATGCCAAGTCACATTAAGTCTTTGAGGGTTCGTGGCTTGGGGTTTAGTGGGGACACTGACATTCACCCAGTATGAAAGGCAAACTTAACATTACAGTACTTTCCTCTGCCAGGTAGTTACATCAAACATTGGCTGAATGCCAGTGTCCCCACTATGCCCTGAGTCCTGAGCCTGAAGCCCCAGAGACGTAACTTGAATCAATTCATTTCATGATTGGCTGATTCCTGACAGGTAAGTCTTTAAGACTTCATGACTTAGGGCCTAGAAAGTTACACTGACATTCAGCCATCACTTCTTTTTAGCCAGCATTTTTAGCTGAGCCGTACATGGGCATAGGCACACCGGCAAATCGAATGGGCAGAGGTGGCAAGCTGGCAGGGGGAAGAGAACAATGCAAGGGGTGGGGTAGGCTAAGGTTGGTCAGACAGGCCCCAGCACAGTGCAGCACAACACACCGTGTACCCTGAGGAAAGTTCAGATCATGCGCTCGCTCGCTCACTCATTGCTAATAAATAGGTCTGCCAGCCTCTTGAGCGGAACACCTTACATAACTGGGACAGGCTGGGTGGCTCATCCAGGCTAATAGGAAGAGTATGACAGTGGGCTGATGACTTGCTAAATTAGGGAACAGGACAGGGCTAAGGAACAACACTAGACCTTAAAGGATTGTGCAGGAGTTTTGGCAGAACTGTGGGCTATTTATTTAACTCAGTATATATAAGGTTCATGGCAAAGGCAAGTAGTTTTTCCAAGGAAGCTCTGCATTTAAGTGAAACCACGTTCTATTATTTTGAAAACATGCACGAAGTGAAACTGCACACGTGCATGCACACTCATTAACCGCCGTCCTGTATTTTATGGTCAAGGAATTAATGTCGTTTGCCAACGGGTGTAACAGCCAGGTGACGGCGAGGCTATGTTCTCTTCCTGACAAAGGAAACAACACGTGCAGTCGAGCAAACACTGCGCACGCGCTAACACAGTGTGACTGCAGCGGCTGTTCCAGAGAATGCGACATCGAGTGTCGTTAGGAAACAGCTTACAAAATGACATACACAAAGTTTTTTACAACCGAACAATTCGGTAACCTCTTGTTGCTCTCTTAATGTCCGCTTTACATAAATGTAATAGTACATGTAAATAAAAATAACTGTTATAAAATAGGGAAATATGTATCTATTTTTATATGTGCTAAAGGGCGAATGAGTGTGATATCTCAAAACATGCAGCCTCTTGGGACACTACTCGTTTGTCAGCGCCAGCATCCGTTTTCTCCTGCAAACACGACACTGTCAACCGAGATTAAACGGGAGTCACGACATATTCTCTGGCGCAGCAAATCACGACTTTTTAAACAGTGGCTGACTACAAGCGCTCTTGTGCAGGCATCTGCAGTGTTAAGAGTGATTTCTCAGATGTGCACCCCCCCCTATAATTAACGGACTGACCTCGCGAAGGAGTTGTGGATTAATGGTTTCTCTAATTAAGGCTTTATTCTACTGCTATCGTTGCGTTATAGCCTAAAACTCAGTTCTAAATACGCAAGCCATTTCGCTCCAGTGTCCTTGACAAAAATCGCGAAAATTAATTAATCCTGACTCATAGTGTGTCGCTTGTCCAGCTGGCACTTAATTTGATTTGGTGCGAGTTTCACTTGGCGGACAGATGGACCATCGGCATCGAGGCTTTGCAGCGTCAGCGTCAGGGGCAGCAGCAGTGGCAGTTCCCAAGCCGGAGAGGGAAAGAGAGGAGACAGGCGCGGCGCGTCAGCTGTCGCGGGCTGCTTTCCTGCGCATAGCTGCGACTTTCCCACACCCTCTCACTTTACCACATCATACACTCACGCTTGTTCACACACACGTCCTCTTAAGGGGTTGGTATATACCAGATATTTTTTGTATGTTCTAAGCTAAGACTAAGAGTTTTAGGGGGATTCTAGGGGGAGTTTTGCACAATTGAAATCTGTGCAGAAGTAGCAGGAGTAGGTTGTAGGGGAACAAGAAGCAAACAGCATGAGAGAAGCATTAGGTTGGTGGGAGCTGAGGGGAAGGATGGGTATTGAAGTTAGAATGTCCTGGGGAGGAAGCCCAAGGCTTACAGAGGGGCACATTCCTCCAGAGGCACTATTTTAGAGCATGAGCTCACCACATTTGTTTAGGCTTAAGATCAGGTGACAGCGCGTGCGCACACACACACACACACACACACACACATACAGAGAGAACATAGTAGTGCAGAGGTTGGTCTGTGCTAACCTGGATTGCCCCCGCCCCTCCACACACACACACCTCGTCCTGCCCCCATCCATAGTGACCTCTGAGAATGTCACCAAAACATCAGGCTGGTAGATCTGGCAAACGGTGTAGTATTGAGCTGGTGCCAACTCCAGGAGTTGAAATGTCAGCATGACTCTGCATCTTGCTCTTCAGCCTGAACCTCCGTGTTTCAGACACACACACACACACACACTCTGCAGAAAACCAACCAAAGCACTGGTAATAGCTGCCATTTTGCCCAGCCTATCACATGCATGCATACTGTGATATTCTAGCACACATTGGCATATATGACACACACACACACACACACACACACACACACACACACACACACACACACACACAAGCCCTCAGAGATGAGCTAGTGAGTGAGCAAGTGAGCAAGTGAGTGCCCTGAGGAATGTGCAGGAGTAATGATTAACGTCAGAGCAGTGGCCGATATCTCTTACATGGCTACAGTTAGGCATGCAGAGCATGGCACAGGGACATGGTGGCAGGGAATGGCATGTGCCTCAGTCTATCTTTTTATTACTGAGTGAGTGATAGCTTGAACTCCATGCCCTGTTTGGGAAGGCATGACTGGTCATGATTGGCCAAGTTACATGCACTGGTAAGATTTGCCATTTTATTGAGCTATCGAGGAAATTAAAGGGGGCGGGGTATAAAATGGAGGCATTAGGCAGGTTGCCGAGGAATGTCAGGGACCAGAGTAGAGGTCAGTAATTGTCAAGGTTGGGAAACGTTTTTTTTTGTAAATATTTAATCTAGTTTCCAAGTATTGATTACTGACCCAAAAAGAGCAGGTATATCTAAAAATCTGCAGAGCTATGGCTAGGCTACCATGTGCTGTCTGTGATTCTTGCTAGGCTACCATGCACTGTCTGTAACTATGGCAATGGTAATATCAAGATCATATCAGAATTGTTACCTCCCCTGAGTCACATGACAATCTAATACCAGAACAAGGAATTTCACCTTTAACACTTTTCTCCCTACCAATGTCACTCAAGCTCACATGACAACCTTATGCCAGAATTGAGAATTGAGAACAATTTGTCCCTATAAATATTGCGTTCTCTGAGATCACAAGAGTAGAAGTGTCTCCTGACATTCCCTCTGCTGTGCCAAGTGGAGCAAGTGTGACCTGGAAGGGCCTCCGTGGACAGATACCTCTCTGCAGAACTGATGTAATAATGCAAACGGCCTCAAGGACTTTCATTACACACATAACCCCAGCGGACACAGACACAGCATGCACCTGATGGAGAGAGAGAAGGAGGGACAGTGAGAAAGAGAGAGGGATGGACAGCCAGAGATTAAAGCTGGCTGTAGACAGGAGGGTAATGTGATTAAGGTTTCACAGCAAGGGAGTGTTATGACTTTGAAAGGCCAGGCATCAGGCAGAAGAATGGAGCTTAGGGAAGAGAGAGAGAGAGAGAGATGTGTCCATCCGCCCAGCGGTGTCTTGGTAGAATGGACTAAGCGGGCAGCTGAGGTACTGCAGGCAGGCCAGAGTTTGGCACCATACCAGACTGTACGGGTGCAGAGTAGGGCAGCCAAGTGCTGGTGCCAGCCAGGGCCAGAGAGAAAGAGAGAGAGAGAGAGAGAGAGAGAGAGAGATACAGGCAGGCATAATGTGCACGTGTCCAAGGGTGGTTTGAGACTGCCGCCACACATAGCATGACTTACACACACCCAATAGGAACGGCAAAAGAGTAGAGTGATGCTGCCAGAGTCACACTGGAGTGTGTTGTTTTATTCATCACTGACAAATAGAGGTGAATGATCTTAATCATCGCTGAAATTGAAGAGATGGACATTTTATTCATTGCAATGGTTGTTCTTGTGGGTTTTTTCATTGTGTACATGTGTGTTGCAGTAGCTGTGGATTTATCATAGAGGATATTTCACTTATTTAGGATGTTTTAGCCACTGATGTTTTGCACTGTGTGTTCTGATTTGTCCTCCAGTCTCAGCAGAGAATGAGAACTCCATGAGCATTGAAGCCTTTTCAGGCTGTACAATAGCCTGTGACCTCTTTACACACACACACACACACACACACACAAATGCGTGCGCGGGTGGGCACACGCAAACACAAATACACATGTGGAAACACACGCGCACACATGCACACTCATACGCACACACACATGCACACACACACACACACACACACACACAGACACCAGAGTCCAGTTCATGCGGGGTCACTGTGAAAGCGCCTCAGCCCAGCGTGACATTTCAGCTCAGACGGACTCAAAGGGCCTCAGTGTGTTTTTCAGCCTCATTCTAGGTGTCAGGTGAGATGTGGCGACAGTAAATATACTGTTTCTCTGAGTATTCAAAGCACCTTACATCCACCCATTCACACTCACACTCACACTCACACTCACACTCCCCCTCATGCAGCAGTGGCGGGGGCTGCCATGCATGGCACCAGCCTGCTCACCAGGAGCAGTTTGGGGTTCAGCGTTTTGCTCAAGGACACTTCAACAGGGTCAGGAGGAGTCGGGTTCAAACCTGCAATCCTCTGGCTTCCGAATGGCACCTCTGTCTCTTGCCTCACCAGTGCTCAAGTAAGCCTGACTCCTGCTGACTCTGATCTACTGCTGGTGGGTTGGATGCAGATATTAAAGAACTCTTCCTAAGGTCATCAGTGCAATTCAGCCTCAATACGGCTTATTCCTGGTCCCAGTGACTGTGTATGCAGCAGGAAAACATGTAGCACTGACCACACATCAATTAACATGGTTCCTTTTATCCTCTGCAAGACACTGCCTGCACACCCTGTCTGCTCAGTTCCATGACTGGGTTATTGTGTATTGAAATTTATCAATGCAATCCAATCAGTGTTTAATGCATTGTTACTAAACTGCAGTCCATGCCAAGGGCAAGTGAACTTTAGCTATGGTTCATTAAGAATGCAGGGTGCAGTCAGCTCTTTGTCTGCACATGGGTGCTCAGTCCAACCATTGCAGAGTCCCCTCTGCAGATTGCATCAGCCCCTACAAATCCCTAACCAGAAGTACCTATGTTTCAGGGACTTTCAACCGTTATTCCCCCTGCCTCCCTCTCCCTCTCCCTCTCCCTCTCCCTCTCTCTCTCTCCTTTTCCCTGCTTTTCTTTTCCTGTTCTTTCAGACTAAAGCTCCTCCCATTCCCCTCCTTCCCGTCTTACCCCTCCGCTCTCTCTCTCTCTCTCTCTCTGGCTTGTAAATAAAGTCCAGAATATCCCGGAACGTTCTGTCTCCTGTGAATCTCGCTGCCGCTGTACCTTGCCGCTTCATGCCGGCTTGGGGTTACAATCAGCCAGTCAGTCACAAGGGCAGCTAGCATCTGCCAGCACAACAGACTGCTAGGGGCCTGTGTGTGTGTGTGTGTGTGGGGGGGGGGTTCTAAGCGCTTCTGGCCTCACTAGGGTTGCACAACACCCCCCTCCTTGCTGTTTTGTTAGCAGGAAGCCTAGTGATGGTGTGATAGAGAGAGGGGGGAGGAAGAGGAAGAGAGAAAGCAAGAGAGATGGATGGATGTGGATGGTGTGTTTGTGCAGAGGGTGAGATTGCATGCAATCACATGAGCTCACAAACACACAAGCACTGGCATTTAGATACACCACAAGCATCATGGACACGTGCAAACCCATGCACACACACATACACACATGCACACCAAACACACACCTGGTTATTGGCTGCCTCTCTTTAACATTGGGCAACCAGACTTGTTGCTCCACCAACCAAGTTGTTTTGGAGACAAATTTGCTTGCATTGTGTCTTGCTTTAAGAGAACACACATCTTATGCCTGCATGCACAGTCACCCTTAAACCTGGCTGCTCCCTGTGTTCTCTGACTGACTGATTTTGTTATTGTCTTTTTGCTATTGTTTTTGACCTGTCTGTCTGTACATGGAGGGTAGAATCAGATGAATCAGATGATTGACTGCTAGCAATACTACCTGACACAGTGGTAGCATGCTTGAGTACTTCTATTATCCTGGACACATTAAGGGCTGGATCCCTGCTTGCATAAGAGTACTGACTCCTCCTGGACTTGTTTAGCAGGAGATGCCTGATTAGCAAGTAGTCTGGTTGGACCGAAACACTAGTGTTGGTA
>JAIFZK010000023.1:16272500-16280000 GCA_027481765.1 Tenualosa thibaudeaui | reverse complement strand
CCCCCCCCCATTTGTCCTTCTCTCTCTCTCTCTCTCTCTCTCTCTCCTGTTCCCTGTTGCCAGTTTATCCAGTGTGTGCTGTATCTGTTCCCAGTTTATCCATTGTGTGCAGTGGCTGGAAGATCCAGTCCCCCCTTTTAAAGAAATTCCTGTTTATTTCTCCACTCCTGACAGATATTTATAGCACTCTTTCCTGGCGCAAGACATACTGTACTGGGTTCCTGTACTCTCTCTTTCTCCTCTCTCTCTCTCTCCCTCTCTTTCACTCTCTTAGACATACCATACTATACTGGGTTCCAGTACTCTCTCTTTCTCCTCTCTCTCTCTCTCCCCCCCTCTCTTTCTCTCTCCCTTCTCTCTCTCTCAGACAAACCATACTATACTGGGTTCCAGTACTCTCTCTCTCTCTCTCTCGAAAAAGACGTATGTCCTGGGCTGAGCTTCTCTCTCCTCCACTTTCTCTCTCTGAACTCTCTCCCTCTCTCTCAGCCACTGTCTTGTATAACACTGCAGCCCTGCAGAAGACAGCTGACAATGTATAAGCCTTTGCTAACCTCCATAAGCAACTGGCACACTGGGATTGGCATTGGAGGTGATGCCCTGCTGGTGGGTGGCATGGGCCACCATGAAGCAGTGATGATACTACAAGTGGGTGACGCACAGAGGGCACCTTGGCATCAGTCCCACCAGACACCCCATCCCCTCTAAAAAACCCACTATACATTTGCGAGGAGTGAAGAGTGTTTTCTTGTCGGTGAGCGGTGCTGGGACACACACGCACACATACACACACACACACACACGGTGTGTGAGGTAAAAAGGTCAAATGATTGCCTTCCTGTGAGAAGTTGATATTGTCAACTGTGTTGTGAAAAACAGCACTGGAGACACAATACATCTCATTCATCATACAAACCAGACATGACGCTCAAGTCTTATCACTTGCTTTTCAGCTGTGCGAGACAAGAGGGCCTGTGTGTGTGTGTGTTTGTGTGTACGTATGTGCATGTAAATGCATGCTCCTGTGTGTACCTGCATGTGCATATGTGTGCGCCCCTATAGTGCTTAATGCTTTGGACATCAGTCAAGCTAGTGATGTGTGTGTATGTGTGTGTGTGTGTGTGTGTGGGGGGGGGGGGGGTGGATTAGTGTCAACTTTGGTCTCTGAGGGCAACAGGCAAGTAGCTGGTTGATGAGGTCACCTGTGTGTGTGTGTGTGTGTCACACAGGTGAGAGTACTGCTCCTGTCTGGAGTGCTTGAGTGAGCTACTGTCTGTCTGACTCACACTCTCTTCACACAGTACAGCTTTGTGTTCCCTCCTTATGTAATGGCCCAGGCATGAATGATGCAGCTGGAGTCCCTTAAGGGAAGTCAAGAGTGTGGAGTGTTGGGTGAGGAGTGTGGAGTGTGGGATGTAGAGTGTGGAGTGTGGAGTGTGGAATGTTGGGTGAGGAGTTTGGAGTGTGGGATGTAGAGTGTGGAGTGTTGGGTGAGGAGTTTGGAGTGTGGGATGTAGAGTGTGGAGTGTTGGGTGAGGAGTTTGGAGTGTGGGATGTAGAGTGTGGAGTGTGGAGTTTGAAGTGTGGGATGTAGAGTGTAGAGTTTGGAGTGTGGAGTGTTGGGTGAAGATTGTGGGGTCTGGAGTGTAGAGTGTGGAGTGTGGAGTTCGAAGTGTGAAGTTTGGGTGTAGAGTATGGGGTGTGAAGTGAGGATTGTGGGGTCTGGAGTATAGAGTGTGGAGTGTAGAGTGTGGAGTGTAGAGTGTAGAGTGTGGAGTGTTGGGTGTTGGGTGTTGGGTGTTGGGTGTGGAGTGAGGATTGTGGAGTGTAGAGTGTTGGGTGTAGAGTGTGGAGTGTGGAGTGTGGAGTATAGAGTGTGGAGTGTGGAGTGTAGAGTGTTGGGTGTAGAGTGTGGAGTGAAGATTGTGGAGTGTGGAGTGTAGAGTGTGGAGTGTAGAGTGTGGAGTGTTGGGTGTGGAGTGTGGAGTGTAGATTGTGGAGTGTGGAGTGTAGAGTGTTGGGTGTTGGGTGTGGAGTGAGGATTGTGGGGTCTGGAGTGTAGAGTGTGGAGTGCAAAGTGTGAAGTATGGAGTATGAAGTGTGGGGAGTTGAGTGTAGAGTGTGGAGTTTGTAGTGTGAATTGAGGTGCTTCTGTGGAACAAATAAATCAGGCCTTTGGAAATGTGAGAGAGGGTGTGTTCTGTCCCATAAACATTTCCCTGTTGCAGTGGCAGTACCGTGGCAACTCCACCAAGACGCTCGGGGAGGCCGCTCTGGACATTCTTGACATTCCACACAAACTCTGGCACTCCTGAATGTTTCCTCTGAAGCCATTTCCCTGTTCTGTAGCGTTCTGTGGCATTCCCCACACACTCACTCACTGTTTCACTTTGTTCCACCCTCTTCCTCATGAGCTGCATGCAACTCATTCCTGTAAATCAGCTGACTTTAACACTGTCCAGAAGCACACACACTCTTTCGTTCTTAAAGAATGCAAACACAGACACAAAACATACACATATAGTCATCTATGCACACAGACATAGACTCAAATGCATGAACACACACACACACACAAGGAAGACCAGTGGGACACACACCTTCCCAGTAAGAGTATTTCTCATTCTTGGAAATGAGTTGCCCCAGTGGGTGGGAAGCAAGACGACTTCCAGGGACACATCAGTATATTGCCTTATTAGGACTGTCTGTGACAATGGATCAGAGATGGAGAGATGGAGAGAGGGAGGGAGGAAGAGGCAGACCGAGAGAGTGGGAGGGAGGGAGAGAGGGAAAGACATAGACTCCAGAAAAGAGAGATGAGAAAAACAGAAGGGAAAATGAAAAAGGAGGAGGGGCTCTGGATGACAGGAAAAGTATAAAAACATGCTTCTAAAAATAGTACAGAGAGAGCCCCTCTCATCCCTTCGCTTCTGTGGGGAGTCATGCAAGTTACCGTTACACACACCCACCCACACACACACACACAGGGCAAACTGCCACCTGAGAAATCCAGAGCATAGCAACAGAACACAGGTATCAGGTAGCTGGTGACAGACACACACACACACCCACACACACTTGTTTATTCCTCTGTGACCCAGACCTGTGTGACAGTGTGAGTTACAGTTACTGGAAGCCTCCTATCACTCACGTTGGTCGTTACTGAATGAACACCTCACAGCCTGACACAGCCTGGGCCTTTTACCTGTCCAGACTCACCTGGTCCATGATCGATATGATTACCTTCACAGTCTGAGCCCTCCACCTGTCTGTGCTCAACTCACCTGGTCCACAGGTAGATAGATCACCTAACGACCCTGTTGTATATGTGTGGAATCACATGATTCATGGCCATAGTGATCACTTCATATCCTGACGTTATACCTGTCTGAGATCACCTGGCACAGCAGGAGAAAATGTGACACACATATGCACACAGGTACACATAAGTTCCCACAAACACACACACACACACATAGAAACACATTCTGCTGAGACAGAGTTCACAGAGGACCTCACTCCCATGACTGGCTCTAGAAGCATGCCCTGCTCACACAGATGGAGATTTTGTGTGTGTGTGTGTGAGTGTGTTTGGGTTGCTAAGGACAGAACTGGCCGATGCTTTCTCCGGGGCAACAGCAGTGTTTAGGACTCCAGTGTGTGTTCTGTAGCTGGGAGTTGGAGAGGAGAAGGAAGGAGGACTGGACCTGGGGCTCCTTTTACCTCAGCTATGGTTACGTGTGTGTGTGTGTGGGGAGGAGTTCATGTGTGTGTGTGAGGAAGGGAGGGGAGGTCATTTTACAGCTCTGCTAATTAGGAAGCCAGAGTGAGCAAGCTATAATGAAGGACTAACTTTTGTGTGTGTGTGGACACGTGAGTGCGTAGACGTGTCTGTTTGTGTGTGTGTGTGTGTCAGAGAGAGAAAGAGACCATGTTTGTGAGAGAGTGAGTGTGTGCAGGCTAAGGTAAGAGGTTCTAAGGTGTGTGTAAAATTTAAGGCACATGAAATTGCACATGCATGCTAATCTGAAGGCTCAGCTGTGTGTGTGGAAGAGTGTGTGTGCAGGCTAATTTGAAGGCTCAGGTGCGTGTGTGTGAAGGCTAATTTGAAGGCTTCAATTGAGTGTGTAAGCATGTGTTTGTGTGAAAGGAAGGGTGTAAATGCAGACTAATTTGAAACATTCAGTTAAGCATGTGTGTCAGTTTGTGTAAGTGTGTGTGACTGGGTTTGAGCAGTATAATAATGTAAAGGGTCCATGTCAGCTGTAGCTGTGAAAATTTATTGTTGACTGGGAACAACATTGACACACACACACACACGTGCGCACACACACACACACACACACAAACACACACACACACCTACAGGTGACCAAAGGGTTTACATTGTTACTCATGGTCACTCGGCTACCAGCAGCACACACACGCACACACACACACACACAACTAGGCCTGCTTTCAGTGAGCTGTAGACTGTTGACCAGGTTACCGCGACAACCTCCAGGGCAGGCGTGGTCACGTGAGGTTTGGAGGATGAGGTCACCAGTCTACAGTTCTGGGAGGAATGATGCAAGGGCCAAAACACTAACGTCTAACTCCACTTTGATTGGCTACTGGCCAGGCCCATAATGGGTTTGTGCTAGTTTGAATGCTGGTATCATGAGCACAGTTCAAAGAAAAACAGGAAAAGAAATGTCCAGTATCAGCGTGAGTCTGCAGTCTTGTAGGGAAGATCACGTCTCAAAGTAGACAGGAAACAGTAAACACTAAAAAACCTCTAACTAAATCACACAGTCTTAGATTAAAGACCACTGCAGACTGTGTGTATTGTTCCAGGAGCAGCCTGTGTGTGGTGTGTTTGTGTGTGTGTGTGTGTGTGTGTGTGTGTGTGTGTGTTTGTTTGTTAGCATGCCTGTTAAGGTGGCACAGAGTGAGGTCAGCTCACCCTGCAGCTCGGTGGACACCAAGCACTGGAAAGCACACAGTGACACAACAGCAAAGAGCAGGCCATACACACACACACACAAATGCATACACACACTGACATAGGAACACACACACTCTAATGCACAAACACACTGTGATGCATACACACAAACACACAAACACACACACACACACACACACACACACACACACACACACACAAACACATGCACACAATGGGGGCTCCCCACAGTAGCGTAGGAGGGGTGAGTGTGTGTGTGTGTGTGTGATCATGAGTTACTGAGCTGTCATGTTGTCAGTGGGGTCAGGGCGCACTTGTGACTCCTCTTCACCCATCTTGAGTCATCTGTAAAGGGCAGAGGCCTGGGTCCCCCACTCTGCTCCACTCCCTGCTCACTCATCAATGGCCTTTCTGTGCCTCTGACCACCCCACTGTCCACGCTCTCAGTAAACTATTTTAGGCCAACACTAATATAAGGAGGATGGGGTGGGAAATCCTTATATAGCTGTTCGCTTACAAAGGCAATTAATTGGGCCTTTGTCCAGTCAAGCTGTTTGGGCAGGGGGTACAATTCTCTCTCTCATAAACACATACACACATACACACACAGACACACACACAAACGCAGTTCTAATCGTTTCCTGAACAGCCTGTGTTGGACTGTACCCCTCATGTGACGATGTGTGACAGCAACATCACATGACTGTTGCAAAACACTTTAGATCTTCTGGTTCTTCCCCAAAATCAGACAAACAGCTTTCTGTTGCTCCCAGAGAAGATCAACCACAACCCAGGCAACAAATAAAGCCAGTAGGTCAAGTCCTGAAATATTCACTCTTTTCATTTATGGGGAACTACAGCAAACAAAGGCGTTGAGTAACAGTGGCACAAACAAGTAGCAGGACATGTGATGGCACACAGTAACTATTTTAAACATCAATTTGTATAAGTCATAGAAAGGAAGAAAAGAGAAAAAAACTAAAAAAGCTTTAAAGGAACTGATGAGAGCAACAGAGCCAAGGCATCCACTTGTTCTGTTCCTGAAAAAAACAACTCCTTTCAACTCCTGTTGAAAACTAAGCCCCAGGATTTACTTCCTCCTCAATAAAACATGCGACTTTTGACACTTTTATCAGATTGTGACACATGATATGTCTGCTTTATAGAGCTGTATCAAAACAGATCAACAAACACTGAACCCAAACCAACACCATATCAGGACAAACGTGTGAAGTTCAGCTCAAGTTCAGACTCTACTGACCTAGATGTTGCATGATGTGTGATCCTTGATCCTAATTATAGATAAAGGGTTTAGAGGTGATTTTTTGGAATCCTTAATCAGCTGAATAAGCTTTTTTCTCTGGCCTGCTAGCACATCTATGAAAAGAAACTAAATCACAACACAAACAATGGCAAAAGATACATGGCACAGGGACAGATACTTTTTCAACTGCACTCAAATGTGCTGCTACTATTAAGCAATGAAATTCAATCAGACTGCACCATCAACTGGAGCTTTCCTTTTTAAAGACCCCTGCGCACCGGCTCTGACATTATTTAGAATTCGACAATTTCGTTTGCCCACTGCATGCTGGCAATGTACAGCACACAGTGCACTTCAGAGTAGCCTGTGAAATCACCAATAGATTTTCTGGAACACTTCAGAGTAGCCTGTGAAATCACCAATAGATTTTCTTGAACACTTCAGAGTAGTCTGTGAAATCACCAATAGATTTTCTTGAACACTTCTGACAAACTAGACCTGAATCGTAATCGACAGGTGGAGGCAGCAGAGCTTGACAGTGGTGTGCAGGGTCATATTGAAAACAATAAAACTAAATAAATAATCAAATGGTGCTCTGCACTTTGTCAGAGGCAGCGTGTGGCGGTCCTAACCTTTAGAAAGTCTGAGTACAGAAACTAAAACACCTGTTAATACAACTTTAGTAGATTCAATAAAAGCACCTTCACTAAGAATTATTTAGGATTTGAAGACACAACCCATTGAATTGTCTCCCCACTGACCCTCCCCCTACCTCTTCCCCAAGTCTGTGCCCCACTGTGATGGGTGGGGTTACACAAAACAGTACTGCCCATTGAAAGGGGTGGGTGGAGAGAAGAGGAGTGATTGGCAGTGGCGCTGCCCATAAACAGAACTTGGCAAAAGAGTTGAGTTGGCTTAATTGGGAGCTGGTGGGCATCGGATGGCATCTGGGGGTTGGCACTGGGGTTGGCGCACAGAGGGAGGATGGCCGGCTGCTGGACAGGAGGCTGGAGACTAGAGGATGCTGCAGGGCTTCTTGTCCTTGAAGGGGTTGTCTGAGGGGGCCACCCCCACCAGGAGGGGGTCTGAGCGGCTATGCTGCTCACAGTAGTGCATCAGGTCTGCAGCAGCCTTAGACACCTGGAGGGAAAGAGAGAGAGAGAGAGAGAGAGAGAAAGGAGAGAGAGAGAGAGAGAGAGCAAAGGTGTGTACTGCTTAGTGCAGATATGCACAGGTGTGTACTGCTTAGTGTAGATATGCACAGGAGTGTACTAATTAGTGTAGATAT
>JAIFZK010000023.1:16265000-16267500 GCA_027481765.1 Tenualosa thibaudeaui | reverse complement strand
ACACACACAGACACACACACACACACACACACACACACACACACACACACACACACACACGAATATCTATACCCACAGGGGAGGTAGGGAACAGTTGCCATGCTAGATACAACATATGCAAGAGGATAACATGCCCTCTCAACCTCTACACCCCCTTCCTCCACCTCCTACACACACACACACACACACACACACACACACACAGACACACACAAACATCTCTGTCCTGTCTCCACCCAGGGGGCATTTTCTCAGGAAAAGCTCCTCACTGAAAACATCTCTCTTCCCACCCTCCAACAGGAGCCTATGGATGTCTGTGTGTGAGTGTGTATCTGTGTGTGTGTGGGATTCCTGGAAAGACCAACTCCGTCTGGTTAAGGCCTTGCATCATGTGTGACAGCACAGACAGAGACATGTGTGTATCCTTTGTTGAGCAGATCACACACACACCAAATACTGCTCAGTGCGGTCCTGGTCACAGAGAAATGATCAAATAAAAAAGGTGAAAACAACACACTGTTCTGAAAACGGCTTTTTCTTTTCCTGTGTGTGTATCTATCTTGATACGTGCATGTGGGTCCGATTTTGATGTGTGTGTGTGTATCCTACCTTGATGTGTGTGTGTGTGTATCCTACCTTGATGTGTGTGTGTGTGTATCCTACCTTGATGTGTGTGTGTATGCTGCCCACGGAGACGTCTCGGAACTCCTCAGCGTATCGTGGAGTCTGCTGCTTTATGCTATTGCATAAAGAACCACCCCGAAAATGTGCCTCCTCTAAACACACACCTCATACACACTGATGCATGCACACACACACACATACACACACACAGATGCCGTTTAGCAACTTATCATTTCCTCCAGCAGATGAAGAGATAGATAGGCAGTGTGTGTGTGTGTGTGTGTGTGTGTGTGTGTGTGTATGTGTGTGTGTGTGTTTCACATGCTATTGCTCTGCACACTGTACACACAACTGTTGTACTCTCCCTGTTGTACTCCACCAAAAACAGGTCAACTGGTTTAACTTCCTGTTCAGAAGTCTCGGTTCTGCCTCTTTATACCAGTGAACACACATACACACACACCAAACACACACACACAGACACACACATACATATACACACAGCACTGTACTCTGTTCTCTGGGTGTAGTAATACCTGTATCAAAAACCTACAACTAATACAAAATGCTGCACCCCGAACACTCACCATTTACATTTACATTTACATTTAGGCATTTAGCAGACGCTTTTATCCAAAAGAGGATAACATTCAAGCTACAACACAATGAAAGAACAGGGGGTGCATATTGCTAACATAGAAACTGCACCATTTAAGTTGTTAAGTGCATTCTCAAAGTTTACGCCAGGAGATATTCTTGGAAGAGCTGGGTCTTTACGAGTTTCTTGAAGGTGGTTGATCTGGTAGCACTTGGGAGGTCATTCCACCAGCACGGAACCAGGACCAAAAAATATGAACATATCTCTCCTATCCTTGCTTCCTTACATTGACTCCCTATTAAAAGTCGAATTGATTTTAAAATACTAACCTACAAAGCTCTCAAGGGCGATGCACCAACATATATTAAAGACTCACTTGTCCCTTACCACCCTCCTAGAACCCTAAGATCCCAAAATGCTGGTCTCCTTGTAATCCCAAGAATATCAAAATCTACAATAGGAGGAAGAGCCCCCCCCCCCCCACATTCGACAAGCGGACACTCTCAATACCTTTAAGTCTAGATTTAAAACCTTCCTCTTTACTGTTTCCCATAGTTAGGGATGGTGCATAGCAAATCATCACTTCTCATGGGTCTTTTGGGAGGGACTGCCTTTGCTGTTGCCCCCACTTGCAAGGCATGGCAGCCACTGACCATCCCTGCAGTGGTACTGGGTTGCCACGCATCATACCTTAGTTATGCTGCTATAGCCTACAAAAGCTTCATGTGTCATGCCGTACAACTCTCTCTCTCCATCATAGAGGCCCTTCCTGGACGCCCATGCTAGGCCCGTCTCCCCTTCCTTGAGGCTTTGTGATTGCTGCCCCCCCCTCACAATGGCACTGTCAAATGGACCCTTACTGTTACCATGACCCATCTCACTCCTTTGAGTTGACACTATGTCTGGCCACTGCTACATTGTCCAGCCATAATTCCTGATAACCACCTATAGACTGACTACCATATAATGTAAAGTGGGATAACACTCCATTATGAACTATTATGAACCTTAGCTAAAGCCATAGGCAACTTGTAGTCTGTCATTGGTACCACTGATTGTAATTTTTCTGCATGACCCCTGGCAGTTGGGTTAGCCCCTTGAGTCGTGGATCTGCCCAAGGTTTCTTCCTAGATTTACTGAACATAAGGGAGTTTTTCCTTGCCCTTGTTGCTCTTGGGTGCTCCTTCTGAGAAGCACCACGAGACAATACTATTGTAAAAGGCGCTGTATAAATAAAATTGATTCAGTGTGTAAGTGTGTGCATACAGTTTCTACATA
>JAIFZK010000023.1:16247500-16262500 GCA_027481765.1 Tenualosa thibaudeaui | reverse complement strand
CACACACAGGTACACATACGCACACACACTGCTTGATGGAAAAAGGCTACTGGTCAGGGGGGGGGTCACTGATTAAAGAGCACTACACCTGAGATAAACACTCATTCACACCCACACACACACACACCCACACACACATACACACACACACGCACACACACACACACACACACACACACACCGTTTTCCACTTGTAAAACATTTTCCACTGTTTTCGGATTGATTGCGTGTTCCTGAACACTGATCAACATGAGAGAGGAGAGGATGATAAGGAATTGATCAAACACAAAAAGACTTCCGGATGTTTCTTGGACTGATTATCTGCTATTGTGCAACAGCAGATCAATTCAGGGAAAGGAGAGGAAGAGGAAGAGGAGGAGAATTTTTTTCCCACTCTTTTTCTCTTTTTCCCACTCGCCTCTCTCTCTCTCTTTTCCTCACTTCTGCAATTACACCCCCCTCTCTCCCACTCTCTTTCAATCTCTCTCTCTCCTTCCCTCTCTCTCTCTTTCTCTTTTTCCTCACTTCTGCAAATACCTCTCCTCACACACACTCTCTCATTCCCTATACATTTAATGTATTTAAATCCAAAACTACACAATCTTTTACTTATAATTCACAAATAATTTCAATAGAGATGATTCAGTGTGTGTTTTTCTAATGTGTTTTCACATTGTTTCAGAGTGTGTGTTCATATCATTTCAGAGTGTGTGTTCTCATCCCCTCAGTGTGTGTTCACTTCATTTTAGAGTGTGTGTGATGTGTGTTCTCATCATTTCCTTGGTTTTTCTGTGGATGCACAGAATATATTCACAAATACAACCACAAACAAATTCCACTTTCTCTCTCTGTCTCTCACACACACACACACACAGAAATAGATGCGCAGACATACACTCAACACACACTCTCTCTCTGTCTCTCACACAACACACTCACTCAACACACATTCATGCAGGGATAGACACAAATATTTACACACAAACACACACTTTCACGCATGCATGGACACACAGGGAACAGAATGTGATTTGATTAGATTTTTCTCCTGATGCTTGCAGTTATCTGAGAACAAAACAGGCAACTAGGAAGAGCATAATGTGCTGTGTGTGCGCTTGTGTGTGTGAGACTGATTGTGTGTGTGTGTGTGTGTGTGTGTGTGTGTGCATCTATACATAGATCTGCATTATATGTTGTCTGTTATACATGTGACATGAAACTGCCCTAAGGGTGTCCACACATGCACACACACACATGCACACACACACATGCACACACACCCCATGACAGCATGTATCTGCCTAGTCACTATGACACTGAGAGGCTCTGTCTAACACCAGCTCCATCAGACTTCCTGTCACATGTCACACTGTGTGTCCTTCCACATGAACACACACACACACACACACACACACACACACACACTTGAATGTCCCTTCTCCCTGCATGATCTTACACTCTTTCTCTCTACATTCTCTGTCTTTTCATTCCTACCAATTCTACCCTATCTGATCTTTGGTGGATTATTCTTTTAACTTCCTGTGTTTGAGTGAGTGTGAGCGTGTGTGTGTGTGTGTGTGTTTGTGTGTGAATGGGAGAGAGTAAGGTTGTTTCCTTGTAAATCGAAACAGGAAGCAGGTCTTGAGTTTCCCCTGCTGCACTCACACACACACACACACACACACACACACACACACACACACACACACACACACACACACACACACACAGCTGCCCATAATGATGGTCATGCTAATGGAAAACTCTTCACAACGAAGAGTTACTGAAGTCAGACTGACTGTGCATGAAAGATCAAATTGTGAATTTGTGTATGTGTGTGTGTGTGTGTGTATAAGAGAAAAAGATGTATTTGCTTTGGAAATGTTAATAATTGTTTTTTGTGTGTGAACTGGTTCCTGCCAATGAAGCCGGTTGTGAGGACACACCTCACTGTGAATGGGATACGCATGCACAAACACACACACAAACACACACAAACACACACACACACACACACACACACACACACACACACACACACACACACACATACACACACACACACACCGCCAGAGGCAGCTAGATCAGATCAGATGTGAGGAACGAGGGACAGGTGAGGGAAACACACCTCACTGTGAATGGGATACGCATGCACAAACACACACACAAACACACACACAAACACACACACACACACACACACACACGCACACATACGCACACACACACGCACACATACGCACACAAACACACACACGCACACATACGCACACACACACACACACACACACACACATATATACATACACACACACACACACACACACAAATGTCCACGCACACACAAATGTACATGCATGCACGCACACATACACACATGCACACACGCACGGACACACACACACATAAACACATGCACATACACACACACACACACACGCACATGCACACACACAAACACACATGCACAGACGCACACACTCACACACAGAAGTTCAAATGGAGGACTTACACAAAAACAAGTGCAATTGCACTGAGAACACACACACATACACACTCACGTCCACACACTCTCCTGGAAAACACTTGCTTTCCTGCATTCTGCTCAGATGGCTGTGAATCACTTGGCTGTGGTGTTTAGGGGAAAGTCCCTTCTTTGCCTCAAACACATTGGTCATCATTTCAGTTTTCACATTCCCCCTCTCTGCCCTCTTTCTCTCCTTCTCTCTCTCTTCCTCTTTTTCTTGCCATAAAAGGACAACACTGTCCTGTGTAAGGCAGAAAGAGGTGTGTGTGTGTGTTTGTGTGTGTGTGTGTGAGCTCTGAAGTTGACAATGGCACATGTTGAGCCAAACAGTAAACAGTTGACGGAAGCACCCCCCTCCCCAATCGGCACTCTCTAAGTTGATATCAGGTACCCCCCCCCCCCACCCACCCACCCACACACACACACACACACACACACCTGCTAAGCAACCTGTTTAGAGTTTAGCCCGTGGCCTTTCCAGAGGTGACATCAAATGTGGAAAATACAGTCTGACATCATCGAGGAAGCCAGCATAATGCGCTCACAGACACGCGCTGCTCTTACGAACACACACAGGCCTGCGGCTCACACACACACACCCAGTCTTGTGTGCACATGCGCACATCAGCTGGTTTGCTCAGCTCTGCTCTTTCCGGGAAACACAGAACTAAGCCACTGTTGCTGGAAAAGGAGGGAGAGAGAGAGGGAGAGTGTGAGAGAGAGGGAGAGGAAGAGAGATATAGCAGGAGAGCAGGAGAGTGGTTAAGAGGGGGAGAGAGAGGGGGGAGAGAGAGAGAGTGTGTGTGAAGGAAGCAGAAGAAAAGGAGGGAGGAGGAGGAGGAAGGGGGGTCTTACTAACACGATGATCTCATGTGACTGGTGACTCCATGCTAACATGAGATCACTGTAGTAGCAGCCCTGTGCTCTGATTGGTCAGTGGCAGTAGCCAGAGAGGGAGAGCCGGCTAATCAGATCGCAGCATTAGGATGGAGTGAGAGCAGGGAAACAGCTGAGCAGATGGGTCACATGAGGAGTGTGTGTGTGTGTGTGTGTGTGTGTGTGTGTGTGTGTGTGTGTGTGTGTGTGTGTGTGTCTGTCACCTCTGCAGCATCCCATGCCTCTCTCGAGACAAGCGTGCGGGAAGGCACCTGATCTTCACTCACTCTCTCACACACACACACACACACACACACACTTTCTCACCCCTTCTCTCTCAGGGTCAACCACGTCAGTTCTGCCCTTCTCAACAAACTCATCACTGTTTACAAAACACAGTCCTGCCAAGCACAAAACCCTTTGCCGTCCAACACCACACACATACACACACACACACACACACACTGCTGGGAGATAAGAGCAGAAACTGCTCCTGGTCAAGACACACACTCTGGTTGGCTGAATGCAGCAGGCAGCAATTTTCAGCACTTTAACACTGCTGAGCACAGGAAATCAAAGATAGAGTGTGCTGGAGATGATCAACCGCCACACACACACACACACAAACACTCACACACACACACACACTGACACACACACACACACACAAACACACACTGACACACACACACACACACACACACACACACACAAACACAAACACACACACTCACACACACACTCACACACATACACACACATGCGGGCGCGCGCACACATGTAACCTTCTCCCACACACAGATAACAATCTGCACACTTACATTAACTGCAGTGACAACAAGCTGAATCTCATTACAGAACTGCTCCTGCAAGATGAGACCCTGTCTCTCCACTGCTTCTCGCCACACAAGCATAATTCACCCACAATTTCCCTAACTGTGTGTGTTTGTGCTCTACACCTCTCACAGGGAGAGGAGTAGAGCACCTGCAAACTGAGACCCACTCTCTCTCTCTATCTACAGACAAGCAGAATTCATCCATAACTCTGCTCTCTCTCTCTCTATCAACAGACAAGCAGAATTCACCTATAATTCCCCCAGCTGTCTCTGTGTATGTATAGAGACCCACTCTCTCAGGTAGATTTCACCAAAGAAGCAGAATTCATCCATAACTCTGCTCTCTCTCTCTCTATCAACAGACAAGCAGAATTCACCTATAATTCCCCCAGCTGTCTCTGTGTATGTATAGAGACCCACTCTCTCAGGTAGATTTCACCAAAGAAGCAGAATTCATCCATAACTCTGCTCTTTCTCTCTCTATCAACAGACAAGCAGAATTCACCTATAATTCCCCCAGCTGTCTCTGTGTATGTATAGAGACCCACTCTCTCAGGTAGATTTCACCAAAGAATAATTCCCTTAAGAAAATTCAATTCACCCATGATTCTAACTGGTGTGTGTGTGTGTGTGTGTGTGTGTGTGTGTGTGTGTGTGTGTGTGTGTGTGTGTGTGACTGTGTGTGTGTTGTTCTACAGTGACCCTCTCAGGTGGTTCTGAAAATAAAAAGGCTTTGACCCCCTCTGTCTCAGCTGGTTCTGGTCAGACAGGAAGAACTCCCATAATTTCCCCAACTGTGTGTGTGTGTGTTTGTGTGTGACTATGTGTGTATGTGTGTTTGCGTGTATGTGTGGGCTTGTGTAGCTGGTCCTGGTCAGATGAGAAGAGCCCTCCCATAATTCCCCTGCGGCTGCCAGCTGACTTCTAAAACAGTGGTGGCCCTGCCAACCAGTGGTGTGCGCGCGCGCACACACACACACACACACACACACACACACACACATAAACACACACACACACACACACGTCTCCACATTGGAGTGAACCCTTGAGCCTCCCGGCCTTGTGGCTGAGACTATGCAGTATGCGCCAACGGGAAACACCCTCAGGGACTATAATGTGCCCAATGAAACAAAACATGGCGTAAATCAGCACTGGGGAAAATGCCCCCCCAGTCCACCTGAGCCACACCACAGTATAAGAGAGGAGAGAAGAGGAGAGGAGAGGAGTGGAGCAGGGTGAAAAAGAGAGGAGTGGAGAGGAATGGACAGGAGTAGGGTGGAAAGGTGTAGAGTGGAGAGGTGTAGGGTGGAGAGGTGTGGGGTGGAGAGGTGTGGAGAGGTGTAGGGTAGAGAGGTGTAGGGTGGAAAGGTGTAGAGTAGAGAGGTGTAGGGTGGAGAGGTGTGGGGTGGAGAGGTGTAGGGTGGAGAGGTGTGGAGAGGTGTAGGGTGGAGAGGTGTAGGGTGGAGAGGTGTGGGGTGGAGAGGTGTAGGGTGGAGAGGTGTGGAGAGGTGTAGGGTGGAGAGGTGTAGGGTGGAGAGGTGTGGAGAGGTGTAGGGTGGAGAGGTGTAGTGTGGAGAGGTGTAGGGTGGAGAGGTGTGGAGAGGTGTAGTGTGGAGAGGTGATGTGGGGAGAGGTGTAGGTGGAGAGGTGTGAGAGGTGTGGAGAGGTGTAGGGTGGAGAGGAGGTGTAGGGTGGAGAGGTGTGGAGAGGTGTGGGTGGAGAGGTGTGGAGAGGTGTAGGGTGGAGAGGTGTGGAGAGGTGAGAGGGTGGAGAGGTGTAGGGTGGAGAGGTGTGGGGAGAGGTGTAGGGGTGGAGAGGTGTGGAGAGGTGTAGGGTGAGAGTGTAGGTGAGAGGTGTGGAGAGGTGTAGGGTGGAGAGGTGTAGGGTGGAGAGGTGGGAGAGGTGTCGTGTGGAGAGGTGTAGGGTGGAGAGGTGTGGAGAGGTGTGGAGAGGTGTAGTGTGGAGAGGTGTGGAGAGGTGTAGTGTGGAGAGGTGTAGGGTGGAGAGGTGTAGGGTGGAGAGGTGTAGGGTGGAGAGGTGTGGAGAGGTGTAGGGTAGAGAGGTGTAGGGTGGAGAGGTGTAGGGTGGAGAGGTGTAGGGTGGAGAGGTGTGGGGTGGAGAGGTGTGGAGAGGTGTAGTGTGGAGAGGTGTAGAGAGGTGTAGTGTGGAGAGGTGTAGGGTGGAGAGGTGTAGGGTGGAGAGGTGTGGAGAGGTGTAGGGTGGAGAGGTGTAGGGTAGAGAGGTGTAGGGTGGAGAGGTGTAGGGTGGAGAGGTGTAGGGTGGAGAGGTGTGGAGAGGTAGGGTGAGAGGTGGAGAGGTGTAGGGTGGAGAGGTGTAGGGTGGAGAGGTGTAGGGTGGAGAGGTGTAGGGTGGAGAGGTGTGGGGTGGAGAGGTGTAGGGTGGAGAGGTGTGGAGAGGTGTAGGGTGGAGAGGTGTAGGGTGGAGAGGTGTAGGGTGGAGAGGTGTAGGGTGGAGAGGTGTGGAGAGGTGTAGTGTGGAGAGGTGTAGTGTGGAGAGGTGTGGTGTGGTGTTGTGTGGAGAGGTGTAGGGTGGAGAGGTGTAGGGTGGAGAGGTGTAGGGTGGAGAGGTGTAGGGTGGAGAGGTGTGGAGAGGTGTAGTGTGGAGAGGTGTAGGGAGGAGAGGTGTGGGGTGGAGAGGTGTAGGGTGGAGAGGTGTGGAGAGGTGTAGGGTGGAGAGGTGTGGAGAGGTGTAGTGTGGAGAGGTGTAGGGTGGAGAGGTGTGGGGTGGAGAGGTGTGGAGAGGTGTAGGGTGGAGAGGTGTAGGGTGGAGAGGTGTGGAGAGGTGTAGGGTGGAGAGGTGTAGGGTGGAGAGGTGTGGGGTGGAGAGGTGTAGGGTGGAGAGGTGTGGGGTGGAGAGGTGTGGAGAGGTGTAGGGTGGAGAGGTGTAGGGTGGAGAGGTGTGGAGAGGTGTAGGGTGGAGAGGTGTGGAGAGGTGTAGTGTGGAGAGGTGTAGGGTGGAGAGGTGTAGGGTGGAGAGGTGTGGGGTGGAGAGGTGTGGAGAGTCTAAATTCAGAGGTGGCTTCATCCAGTGGTGTATTAATAGCTGGAGGGAGAGGGAAGGAGCTGGTGGTGGGAACATTAGCATTTCTGGCCGGCACTCTAATGAGGGTTGAACGAGAGCATACTCACACACACACACACACACACACACACACGCACACACACTTATAATCACATAAACAAATACAGGTGCACACATATGTAAGCATGAAACACACAAACACACACAGACACGCAAGTTCCCATGACATCCACACATACACGCATGTGCACATGACTCTTACACAGACACACACACACTCCCATAAAACACACACACACACACACACACACACACACACACACACACATATGAAAAGAGTCATGACTTCAGAGCCCAAACTTGCTGACTAGACTTCAGTAGCTCCTAGAAGATGCCTGAGGGGGAGAATGTCTGGCAGTGGCAAAACAACCAGACACGACCCAACCAGACAGACCGGGGGGGAGAGAGAGAGGGAGAGGGAGAGGGAGAGAGAGAAGGAGAGAGAGAGAGAGAGAGAGGGAGAGAGAGACAGAGAGAGGGAGGAAGAGAGAGAGAGACAGAGGAGAGAGAAAAAGAGGGAGGAATGAATGTGTAAAGGAAAGTCTTGTGGAACAGAACATCCAAAAACTGAGCCAGTTCCCTTCCTCCCTTTCTCCTCTGTCTGACTCCCGCTATTGTCTATGATACTGTCTGACTCCACTCTGTCTGTGTGTGTGTGTGTACCTGTCTCAGGTATGTAGGCACGCACGCACACACACACACACATCATAGAGCCTGGTGTAAACAGGTCATTTTGCAGAGGCCCAGGCATAGAGGCTTCCCTGCAGGGATGACTAGTAGGGGGTATGTGTGTGAGCATGCTGGTGTGTGTATGCGTGTGTGTGTGTGGGTGGGTGTTCATGCATGTGAAAGCATTATGCATGTATGTAGATGTCTGTGTGTGTGGGTGTGTATGTGTGTATGAGTACATTATGTCGGCACTTATGGATGTGTGTGTGTGTGTGTGTGTGTGTAAGTTTGTGCACATGCAGGCATATGTGTATCTATGTGTGTGTATGTGCATTTGCATGTGTGTGTACATGTGAATCAGTGTATGCGTGTGTGTGTGTGTGTGTGTGTGTGTGTGTGTGTGTGTGTATGGCGCCGTGTGTGTGTGCATGTCTGTATCAGTGTATGTGTATGTGCATGTGTGCATGCATATATTGTGCATGCGTGGTGTGCATGTGCATGCATGTTTTTTTGTGGGTATGTATATAGACTGACAGTATATTGTGTGTGTGTGTCTACCCTGTAATTGCAGCTTTGCAGTGGGCTCGGCGGCAAGTGTGTGTTTTTCTCTCACTGTGCCTTTGTGTTCTGACCTCAGCCACAGTGCCAGCTCTCACACTCTCTCACACAAACACACAGACACAGACAGACACACACACACACAGGGATATTTCCATGGGAGAGTGTGCTGGGCGTTTTTAATTAGAATGGAAGGCAAATAAAAGTAGGCGTCTGTCACTGCTGTCATGGATGCTGGAAACAGAGAGAGCAAGGGATGGAGACTGAGAGAGAGAGAGAGAGAGAGAGACGGAACGAGAGCGGGGGTGGTGGAGGGGCCGGGGTTCCCCTGCCCTGGCTTTGACCGCAGTGCTATCATGAGCGCTACAGTGGCTAACCCTGAGAATATATGTGTGTGTGTGTGTGTTCAGCTACATAAGAAAATGCGAGTGTAAGTATATCAGGTCACAGTGACCAGTGTGTGTGTGTGTGTATGAACGATGTTTGTGTGTGAGATGTGTTTGTGTGTGTGTGTGTGTGCGTGTGTCAGTGGCAGGTCATGGAAAGGTGAATCGCTGTGGCACTGAAAAATTTGTCTACGGCCTTGGGTATACACATCACTCCCATCACAAACACACACACACACACACACACACACACACACACACACACACGCACATGTACAGGGACAGGCACAGAAGCAGACCACAGTACTGGGGTTACTGAGAAACGCCAGACGGTCACTGGGGTCTTCTGACCACAGAGCAGCCAGACTCAACATACCAACACACTCACACACCACACACACACAAGCATACACACCACACACACTTTAACGACCCAAAACCCCAATACTCACATAACACACACAGGGTCATGATTAGACATCAGACTCAACAACCTACAACCAGAGACGCCCCCCCCCCCCCCACACACACACACACACACACATACACAAAAACATGCATAGAGAGACAGAGAGAGAAGTAGAATGAACACACACATTTTCTCTGTCCCTCTACACACCTCCATCACACACACACACACACGCGCACCAACACCGCATCAGAGCAACACTCCTCCCAAGCATTGCTCACACACACACAGACACACATACACATACACATACACACACACACACCAACACCGCATCAGAGCAACACTCCTCCCAAGCATTGCTCACACACACACAGACACACATACACATACACATACACACACACCAACACCGCATCAGAGCAACACTCCTCCCAAGCATTGCTCACACAAATAAACACACACACACACACATACACACACACACACAGGGTGGCAGGGGCGTGACACTTTGGGTGAGCGGTGGGTCACTAATAGACTCATAGGTCACAGACCAGCGCCACTGTGCCCAGGCCAACTGGAACGACGACTATCACAAGGAAAGGGAATGAGCATTAGCAGAGGACAAAACACACACACACACGCATGTATGCATGAAAAATACGCACAAACACACACACATATACAAACACACACACACACCTAGAACACACACACACACACACCTATACACACAGTTATCTGCTTCAATGATAAAAAAGTCAAAGCACTCTGATGAGCCCGTTTAATAGCCTCTTCCTAGTCCCATGACCCACCTTGCCAAGTTATCAGGCCATTAACCTCTCTGCTGTCCTGCTTACGACTGCACAGACAGACAGACACAAGGAGAGACAGATATACAGACAGGCAGACCGACAGACAGAGATGCAGGCAGACAGAGAGACAGATATACAGACAGACAGACACACAGAGAGACAGATATACAGACAGACAGACACACAGAGAGACAGATATACAGACAGACAGACACACAGAGAGACAGATATACAGACAGACAGACACACAGAGAGACAGATATACAGACAGGCAAGAAGGCAGAGAGACAGACAGAGATGCAGGCAGACCACACTAAAACCCTGGGATAAGTCCTTACTTACTATGAAAGGAATCTGTCGATATTGATGCTGTAGGTGACGACATTTTAATGTGCTGAACATGTAACGGATGTGAGCTATCCTAGCTGTGTGTGTATGTGTGTGTGTGTGTGTCCTTCCTGATGCCTTAAGAGACGTGCTAGTCAACTGACTGGCAGCCTGGGCTTTGCGCTCGACCAGTTAGTGCGCTCGACTCCCCGTCCGATTAGTTGGTGTGAGGTCACACGTTTGAGCCTGAGGCTAGACCGCTTGGTTCCATGCGGTTGCCACGGTTGCCAGATGTCATGTAGGAGGAAAGCAAATTCTTCTCACTACAAATTTTGTATTGAGTGCCTGGCAGGGTCACTCTGTCCCTGCACACACACACACACACACACACACACACACACACACACACACACACACACTGCAAGAGAGAAGAGAAGAGAAGTAAGATGAGAACACTCACACACATACACTCTGTCCCTGCACTTGAACACACACACTCACACACATACACTCTGTCCCCCACATACACACTCACACACGTACACTCTGTCCTTTCGAACACACACACACACTCACACACACACTCTGTCCCTACATAAACACACACACACACACACACAGAAGAAAGACAGAGAAGAAGAAAGGGAAGGAAGAAGGACAGCTTGACTTAGACACAAAAAAAGACTCTCCTGTGGATTGACAAAGGGTGTTTTTCTCTCTCTCTAACATGCACACACACACACACACACGGACACACACACGGACACGAGCGGAACAGACAAACCAAGATCTAAGCACAACCTAAGCCAAGAGAGTAAACCACACAGGATTTGTACAGTAGAGACAAGTGTCTGTGTGTCTGTGTGTGTCTGTGTGTCTGTGTGTATGTTTGTGTGCGTGCATTTGTGTGTGACACTGCAATCTGGGCATGTAATGGCTGCTCATTGCAAATGTGTATGTGTGTGTGTCTGTGTGTGTGTGTGTGTGTGTGTGTGTGTGCATGCATTTGTGTTTGAAACCATGCATTCTACATATGCATGCAATAATCGTGTGTGTGTGTGCGTGTGCATTTGTGTTTGAAGCTATGTGGTCTGCATGTGCGTGCAGCATGTAATGAATACACATTGTAAACGTGTGTGTGCGTGTATGTGTGTATGTGTGTGTGTGTGTGTGTGACCAAAGGATGATGGTTCAGTTTACTTCACACACAGATGTCTGCTGCTTGACAGTGGCCAGTTTTCCCAGAATTTTGCCTCTTTCACCAGAACCCTCTTCCTCCTTCCTCTCCCTCCTTTCTCCTCTCTCTCTCTCTCTCTCTCTCTCCGTCTCACCCTCCTTCTGTTTTTCCTCCTACACTTCCCTCCCTCTCTGTCTCTCTCTCTCTCTCTCTCTCTCCATGACCTCCCCCCCCCACTCTCTCCTCCTCCTCTCTTCCCACTACCCTCTCTTCCTCTATACCACCCTACTTTTCTCTTCTCTTCTCTTTTCACACACCCACTCTCTCAGTCATACATCCCTTTTTTCTTTCCCTCCCTCCATCTCTCTTCCTATCCTCTACCTCTCTTGTTCCTCCTCTGCCCCCCGGCTCTCTCTCTCCCTGTCCCTCTCCCTCTCTCTCCTCCTCTCTCGCTCTCTCCCTCCCCCCCCCCCCCTTTCTCTCGTGATCTTGGGCTCCCTGCCTGTTCCCACACACTCTGCACACAAATTAAGTGAATTTCTTCTGCAAAGACACAAAAAACGTGGGACTTTGTAGGCCTAAGAAACACGGATGGAGGAGGGTACTATATGACTGTGTTCTGTCTTTGCTGTATTTACATGCTACGGAAGAACACTTGTGCAACTGGAAATGCAATTTGGTAATACAAAGGGTGTGTTTTTTTCCCATGCTGAACTGAACTGAGCTGAAATACTGAAATACTCACCATTCTCATGAAAATAATCTGAAATGATGAAGTGTGTATTCTCATGAAATGAGAACTGTGTGTGTGTGTGTGTGTGAGAGAGAGAGAGAGAGAGAGAGAGATGAGTGTGTGTGTGTGAGAGAGACACATGTGTGTCTGATATCTTGGTGTCCTGGCAAGTCCCCACCTTGTGGCGTGATGAAAGAATGGATAACTGAGAAAGGCTGAAATAGAGGGGGGGGGGGGGCGGTGTGGTCAGCTGGCAAAGACACACACACACTTTCTCTCTCCCTCTCTCTACCACACAGAGACACATGATCATGCAGCAACTTTTCAGTTGTGTGTGTTTGTATGTGTGTGGCGTGTGTGTGTGTGTGTGTGTGTGTGTGTGTGTGCAGGAAAAATTCAGGGGAATTTTAGAAGACTGAGAAGCAGAAATTCATAGAAAAATAGTCAGCAAGAGAGAGAGAGAGAGCAACAATGGGGATTCACTGTGACTGTGACTGAAATTTGTGCATGTACACATACACACACACACACACACACACACACTCACACACACACACACACACACACACACACCTTAGTGATGCAGTGGTAGAGCTACATCTTTTGCTTTTGATCTGGTTCATTTAATTATGTGCTGATTAGTTACAGATTGTCACAGTTGCTAACACACATTTTTTGAAACTATCTGCTTGTTTTTTTTTTAACTGTGAACAAAAAACCCAGTTTTTAAATCACATTCTCAAAACCCTTGAATCTTGTTACAAAACTGAACAATCACCTCAAAACAAAACCAGCTAATGATCTCAGATCAGATCTCACAGCGGACAAAATGAAAATCCTGCAGAGCAGTGATTAAACAATATGATCAAACAAAGGAAGACACAATGTTCAGGGATAGAGCTTCTGGAGGAATTAGGCCGCAGGCTGTAAAATGCATTTACAGAACTGTATTACAATGCATAAACATTTAGGCTGAGGGCCAAATAGGGTCAGAGTGCACCTCAAAAGTAGCAAAAATACATCATCTCTCCCCATAGGGCCTATGTTAAAGAATCAAGAATAAACCAAGAGCACTTACACAGGTTACTGTAAACAACATTTTCTGAGAGACTTTGATCTCTAGATGTGATTTACTGTAACATGCATTGAGACTTGTCCCAACTTCCTCCATCCTTTGGACTATCCATAGTTTTCTAATGGATTTCAATGGAATTACTGTCAAATCTGTGCTTTAATTGTGTTCACCTTCTGCCTGTTTGGTTAACAATATAATTAAGAAGTGTTTTTTGCAAGAGTTTTGCAAAAAGTTTTACAAAATGTACCAACCTAGGTGAAAGTATTCTATAGTTTTGCCAAAAAGGAGATTAATTCAATAAATGTAAGGCATTTGAACATTTGATTCAGAGGGTTTAGTATTTTAGCAATTGTGAAAACCTGTAGTACCACACACACACAGACACGCACAGACACACACACACACACCACAACTTGCCCATTGTGATGGGCACTGGGTGCAGAACATAATGTTTATTATTGTTGTTTTGCGCTCTGTGCAATACCTAATTAAACCTTTGGACAACCGCTAGCCTCATAGTAGCACAGTAGTTGCCATGACAACCACTACACTCATACCAACACATGCAGGCAAGGCAGAAAAACAGCAACACTGACTGACTATCAGTTGACCTAGGCTTGATTCCAAACAGCAGACACACACACACACATACACACACACACACCTTAACCCTGACCTGGAAGTGGAAACAGATCATAGTGTGCAACTTAGTAGGCTTGTATTCTGTCCGTTTGTGATCTTGCATAAGAACAACCTGCCCATATCTCTTTCTCTCTCTCTTTCTCTCTCTCAGCCAACCACCCACCCACACACAAACACACACACACACACACACACACACACACACACACACACACACACACACACACACACACACACAGGCAGGGGAGGAAAGGTGTTAAGTTATGCAAGGAATGCTGCCTTTCCCAGGAGAGCTGTGCCTGGCTGGACTGGGAGAGAAGAAGAGAAGAGAACAGAAGAAGGCGTTTACAGGACGAGGAACAGGAACCTGTCAGAAGAGGAACAGGAACCTGTCAGACAGGCCGTGGGACAGGAGGAACCAGCCCAGCAGGACCGACAGAGAACACAGGGGAGAGATGGGGGGGACATACTTTCAAAAAACAACTTCTTGTCAATATTAATGAGGCCATTTAAATCGAAACTGAGAGTGAGAAAGGGATTGGAGAGTGAGAAGGAGTATTGATTTAGAGAGAGAGAGAGAGGGAGGGAGTGAAGGGGAGAGAGAGAGAGAAAGAGGGAGAAAGAGGGAGAAAGAGAGAGAGAGAGTGCTTATGTTTTTACCACATAATGATGATATGATTTTGGAAAACATGAATGCTTGGATGTTGCTGTAATTCTGCCCTATATAATTTACACCCTGAAAACACTATTTCCTGCAGTATACTGCACTGACAACACTATTTCCTTTTAAAAGTACAGTATACTGGATTGAACTGAATTGAATTAGAGTAGGAGATAGACAGAGAGAGAGAGAGAGAGTGTATCG
>JAIFZK010000023.1:16235000-16242500 GCA_027481765.1 Tenualosa thibaudeaui | reverse complement strand
TGTGGTCTGTGGGTGCTGATGTCTCTGGCCCGAGATGGAAGCAGCTTTGTGTGGTGGAGGGCAGCAGGAAGCCGTGGGGTGGGCTGGCGTAACACAGCGTTGTCTTGCCTCGCCCTGCCCATCCTACCTCACCCCATCCTGCACTGTGTGGCTTGTGAGTGGCAGTGGCCCGATGCCACGTAGGGCAGAGGGCCAGGGGTAGCGGGCGGCTGACGCAGGGCGCGGGCCTGTGGACGCAGCAGAGCCTGGCACCTTGCCAACCTGACAGCCTGGCACTCATCAGGGCCCAGATTAGAGAGCCGGCTGTGGCACGGGCCATTCCCAGAGATCACAGCGGAGGCTTGAATGTGGGGCACAACGCACACATCATCACATAGCTCATAGATCAGAGCATAAGTCACAGCAGAGTCACAGTGCAAGCCTGGAAAGCAGTGAAGATCATAGGTCATAGGTCATGGAATAGATTGTAGCATTGGTCATATCGTGGGTCATTTCCAAGGTCAGGGAGTAGATCAAAGCATTGGTGGTATATGACTGCATCATATCGTAAGCCATAGTGCTAATCATGGAATAGATCAAAGCATTGATCATCAAGGGGATCCCGTTGTAGGCTGTGCTGCTACATCAGCATGGAGTAATAGATGATAGCTTTGGTCAAGGGGTATTTCCTTGCACAAGTCAGCATGGATCCCAGTGTAGATAAGAGCCTATAGGAGGATGTTCAGTTAGCAAGAAAGCACTCTCAGAGTGCAGTTACATTTCTGCATATAGCAGACACTGTTATCCAAAGTGACTAACATTTTGTCAGTTGCTAATTATTTCAGGGCCAGTCTCCTGAAAATCAACTGAGGGTTTAGTGCCCTGCTCGAGGACTCAAAGATGGCAGCCGGGGGTTGGAACCCATCCTTTTCATGCTACTAGCAGGCTAGCTAGGTTCCTTAAGCACTATGCTACGACCACCCCACCAGTCATAGCCAATCTACCAATCACAGAGCTCATAGCAGCTGATGCTAACAGATGAGTATGACTGACAGCTAACAAACACTACATACTGTAACACAGTCCGTCAGTGCCGCCGGGGGGTGGGGGGGTGGGGGGAGTTAGGTTGATTCCAAGGGCCTGGCACTGATAGGGGGCCCTAGAGAACAATTGAATATGATAATCAAAGTTTGGGAGGCCCAAAATAATATCTGTAATAAAATAAATAACAAATAAAAAAATAAAAGGGCCCAAAATTTCTAGCGGTGCCGCTGAAGGCCCCCTTTCTGGCCTTTACAGTTTATGAACGTTAGCTCAGGAATAGATTATTCCATCAGAGAGACATGTGGCCAAGGCTGTCATGTCACCAAATGATGTTTCCAATGCTTCGCTATTCTCTTGAACAGGTCCATTCCTGTCTGAGCCAGAGGCAGCCGCCGGACTTAATCAGTGTATTCATCTTATCATGCAAACATGCAAACTAACGGCCAGGGGCTGCCAGGCACGTGTGTGTTGCCTTATGCATGTGTGTGTGTGTGTGTGTGTGTGTGTGTGTGTGTGTGCCACAGGTGCAGCTGCAGTTCCAGTCCTGGGGTCTCCCTCATATTCAAATGACCTTACTGAGAGAGTGAGGCAGCACTGGACCATGCTGGTGACAACAGTGGTGACCTTTCCAGAGCTTGTATATAGTACTGTATAAAGGAGCCCCCTCAACCACACGAGTGTGTTTGTGTGTATGTGTGTGTGTCCAGAGAAACCACACTGAGGAATCCCTCTGTCCTCTGACAGGCAAATATCAAACACACACACCCTTTGTATGAGGCTCACCACGCAGCGGAGCGAAGGGCTTCGCTGCCCACCACTCGCGTCACTCCGCCAGCCACAGAGGATTGTTCCTCTACCTCAAACACAAACACACACAGTGCGCTCTCTCTCGCTCGCTCAGCAGACACCCACATGCTGTTTCACTATCGCAGCCGCCCACAGGAGAGGCAATCCCCTCTACTGCACAGCGTCATAATGGGTGTGTGAGACGCCCCCTCTCACTCTCTCTCACACACACACACACACAGCTCTTTGGTACCATATCATTCTACGCACTTCAGTGGGCCAGGCAACGAGGATCACACACTCACACACACAATTGTGTGCGAGGACTCCCCCAGATACGTATACTCACACATTTTATGCACATACATACAGTCACTTAATATGACATTTGCGTCTTTGCATATATCTCAGTTTCACAGACACACACGCACACTTGCACACACACAAATGCAAATACACAATCACACTCATTCCCAAATGCACACGTACACACACACACACACACACACAAATGCAAATACAGAATCACACACATACCCAGAAGCACATACACACATACACACACACACACATTCAAATACACAATCACACAAACGCCCAGAGGCACAAGCACCAGTAAGAAGGTCAAAATGCCTTGGAGCACAGAATGGAGAAGCTGTTTCTTTCACTCCAAATTACTTGACCTCAATGCTGCTCTCACAAGATTAACAACCCAACATACACACACTCACACCCACCCTGACACACACATACACGTGCACACACACATACACCTGTCAGAGGTGCTGCAGGAGAGCAAGATGGAACAGGTTGTGTCCAGTGTGAGCCTCCTGCCGTAGGAGACACATACACACACACACAGGAGAAAGACACAACGTACACACTGACCCTGAGCTCTTCCTCTGTGTGTTCCTATGACTCTTGCTTCTTGTGGGCATGCTGCCACTGGTTGTCCTCACTGAAGCTGGCACTCAGCACTGATTCACACACTGACACATATACGCCAACACACACTTGTCTCCAACACACACACACACACACAAACACACTCTAACAGAGTCATGCTCCAACAGAATCGCTAGTTCCTTGTGCCACAGTTAACCACTCAGTAACCCTGACCTAGATCACCTTGCAGTGGGAGCGCTGGAGTTTACACGTAAACACAGGCTGAGCTCACATCCTGTGGATGAGTCTGTGTGTGTGTATATATATGTGTGTTGTGACATTCATTTTGGTCCTGACAGCAACTTTACCCAGTTCACAGAATCTGCACTGGAAGTGTCCTTGCACTGACACTCTTGCACTAGGGTTACCATAACATCCACCTGCATATTCCACACTACTTCCACACCAAACAGCCCTTCAACAAACATGTCCCCACTGTCCCATGTTCCCCCTGTCCCTCCATGGGCACCCTTCAACAAACATGTACCTCTGTCCCATGTTCCCACTGTCCCTCCATGGGCGCCCTTCAACAAACATGTCCCCACTGTCCCATGTTCCCACTGTCCCTCCATGGGCGCCCTTCAACAAACATGTCCCCACTGTCCCATGTTCCCACTGTCCCTCCATGGGCGCCCTTCAGCAAACATGTCCCACTGTCCCATGTCCCCCTGTCCCTCCATGGGCGCCCTTCAACAAACATGTCCCCACTGTCCCATGTCCCCACTGTCCCTCCATGGGTGCCCTATAACAGACATGTCCCCACTGTCCCATGTTCCCCCTGTCCCTCCATGGGTGCCCTATAACAGACATGTCCCCACTGTCCCATGTTCCCCCTGTCCCTCCATGGGTGCCCTTCAACAAACATGTCCCACTGTCCCATGTCCCCACTGTCCCTCCATGGGCGCCCTTCAACAAACATGTCCCCACTGTCCCATGTTCCCCCTGTCCCTCCATGGGTGCCCTTCAACAAACATGTCCCCACTGTCCCATGTTCCCCCTGTCCCTCCATGGGTGCCCTTCAACAAACATGTCCCCACTGTCCCATGTTCCCCCTGTCCCTCCATGGGTGCCCTTCAACAAACATGTCCCCACTGTCCCATGTTCCCCCTGTCCCTCCATGGGTGCCCTATAACAGACATGTCCCCACTGCTCCTTTCTCAGCTACAGAAACATAAAACTGAAATGCAGACCACAGCTGACAGAAAGGCCTATTGGTAGGCCAATGAAAGACATGACATGACAGCATTGACACCACAATGTCAGCATTAATTAAGGTGCAAGATCAATCCCACAATGCTTTGCAACATGAGAAGCCTGTTGGGTGTCTGACACATGGTCTCTCGCGTGGCCGGACCGCCATTACTGTCATGGCTGATGTCCAGTGTCTGTGGATGTATGTGATACATCTGAGCGCTCTCCTAACAGGAAGGCCAGGGGTCAGGTGTCTGTGGGTAAACACCATGGACACGTCATCGCTAGGCAACAGGCCTAAGAGGAAACACGCATTAGAGATCAGGTTCCATAACATGGGTGGAGTGTAGGAGGGGTTGCTCAGAGTGTGTGTGTGTGTGTGTGTGTGTGTGTGTGTGTGTGTGTGTGTGCGCGCGGAGCACAGGAGGGGTCACTCTGTATTCCCCTGATGACAAGAACACAACAGCAGAGAGAGAGAGGGGTGTGCTTGTTTTCATTACTGAGTGAGTGTGTGTGTGTGTGTGTGTGTGTGTTTGTGTTTGTGTGTATCTGCTTGTGTCTTTTTAGTTTTGTGTGTGTGTAGGAGGGGTGTTTGGTGTGTTTATTTCTATGTGTTTGTATCTGTATATGTTTCTGTGTGTGTGTGTGTGTAAGTGCTTGAATCGGTATGTTTTGTGAGTGTGGGAGGGGGGTGGGTGTGTTTATTTATATGTGTTTCTGTATGTATTTGTGACTGTGTGTTTGAGCGTGTGTGTGTGTGTGTGTGTGTGAATGCTGAAGCCCAGCAACAGAGCAGAGGAAAGGCCATATCGGGCAGTCATGCAGCCTGGCCCTGTCAATATGCACCCCACTAGTGTGTGTTTGTGTGAGAATAGAGAACTAGTGGGGTGCAGAGAATATGCGTGTGTGTGTGTGTGTGTGTAAGAGAGAGAGAGAGAGAGAGAGAGAGAGAGAGAGAATATGCACCCCACTAGTGTGTGTGTGTGTGTGTGTGTGTGTGTGTAAGAGAGAGAGAGAGAGAGCATATGCACCCCAGTAGTGTGTGTGTGTGTGTATGTGTGTGTGTGTGTGTAAGAGAGAGAGAGAGAGAGAGAGAGAGAAAATGTACCCCACTAGTGTGTGTGTGTGTGTGTGTGTGTGTGTAAGAGAGAGAGAGAGAGAGAGAATATGCACCCCACTAGAGAGAGAGAGAGAATGACACAGTACAAGGGAGTGAACAGAGATGAAAAGAGGGAGAGAAGAGAGGGAAACTAAAAAAAAGAGAGAGAGAGAGATCTGTGCTGACACAGAGACAGCCACAGCTCCGATCTCCATGCTAATGGTGAATATCACAAAGCAGGAAAGCCAGGCGGGAATGCTGTTGCCATGGTAACTACTCCTGGCCAGGGTTGGCTGGTTTGGTCTGGTTGGTTGGAGAGCTCTGCCAACCCCTCAACTACTTCTGCCCCAAAATACCCCCCCACACACACACACACATGCGCACACAAACACACACACACACACACACACACACACACACTCCCTTGTGCCCTTGACTGGGAGCTGGGCAGGTAGCAACAGTCTCCGTGGCAGAGGAGATGTGCTACTGTTTGGGGATTTACTGCATACTTTATAACCCCCCCCCCCCCCGTGCCCTTGACTAGGAAGCAACTAGGTAGCAACAGCGTCTGTGGCAGAAAAGATGGGCCGCCCTTTTGGGAGTTTCAGCAGAGGAACAGCAGGTTTACCAGATGCTCACACACCACTATAACACCCGAGGGGGGGCTCACAGTCACTGCAGGAAGGGACACCAAACTTTTGATTACAGTAAATACCACTTTCTTTATGTTACAAAACAAACATGATATTGAATTCAGATCCTAGTCTGTCGATGGTATTACTAGTCAGGCACAAGACGTCATCTTAGCATAGCTTCCAAGTCCAGGGTCCATCCTCTGTAACTCTGTGAGACAAGGGGTCCTTGATCTAAAAACTCTGAGGACCCCTGTCATATAGAACATGCAATGTCACTATAGAACACGGCACACAAAATTATGATGTGTGTGTGTGTTTGTGTTTCTGTGTGTTTGTGGACGTCACCTGCTCATTAGCTTTCCAGGAAAGCGACAGGCCTACAACACACACAGTACACACTACAACATAGTATACACAAATAAGGATTTTACCTGGTAAGCAGCATGCATGAATGTGTGTGTGTGTGTGTTTCATGAACAAGGCTGTGTTATGAGTTTGATAGACCTGTGGACCTGTGGTGTGGTTTTGTGTAGATTTATAAGAAATCACTTGAGCCTCACATGTGGAGACACACAAGTCATTGCAGAAAACGAGACCTTGCAGCACTACACTCCAAAACGGGCAGTTTCAGTCAACAGTCTAATAATGCAAGTTTGTTCTGAGAAAGGGAGTCTCAGGTTGTGTGTGTGTGTGTGTTGCAGATGCTGAAATGTCACCCTTTTGACCCATCTGATCTTGCTCTCCCAACCCATAAATTCCCCTTTGATTATAAAAGTGCAAGTGCAAGTGTGTGTGTGTGCATGTGTGTGTGTGTGTGTCTGCATATTCGTGCATATATCTGCATGTATGTGTGTGTGTGTGTGTATGTGTGTGTGTATGTGTGTGTCTCCATCATCCTGCCTTGTGTATTTTCACACCAGAGCACTGACGCAGGACACTCAAATGAAGAGGCTGTTTTGACTGCATGTCCACCCAGAGCCTCCAGAGTTGAGGGGAGAGAGCTGATGACGGTATCACTCACACACACACACACACACACACACACAACTGGTACAAACATCTTACACACACATATGCGCATGCACACACCCACAGATCACACACCCACAGACACATACCACATCACACAAAATCACTTGCTCTTACGCACCAGCCTCAGCTCAGCAGGCCAACCACACACACACACATACACACACACACACACACACACACACACACAGCTCCTACTCAGCTTACTTAGGTGTTTGTGTGCGACTCTGCAACTGAAACTACAACTACTAGTGTGTGTGTGTGTGTGTGTGTGTGTGTGTGTGTGACCCACCCAGCTTGTGATGGCCGTGACGTCCGGAGCAGTGGTGATGTCATCACCATGGGACGTGTTGCCGTCAGCCGGCTATGGTGGGCTCCTGGCAACCTGACCCCTGACAGAGCTCCTTGCGCGGCACGTGCGGCCGACACACACACACTTCACTACCGTGGCGACCAGGAGATTACTGTGTTTTATCACGCTGACAGTGCGGGGGGAGTATCCAGGCAACCAGAGTCCCAGGTGGTGGGGCACTTTGCGTTACAGCTGACCCATAAGAGCATTACACTGACACATTAACATTCACCTACACACACACACACACACATAATATGTGACTACCAGTCACCAGATAACTTTAATGTTATTTAAAATTAGTAGTTAAATTAGAGTAACACTTGCTATGAACCCCACATTCATATAGCATTATAAACACATTCATAAGGGGTTGAATGAATTCATAAAGCTAACTAATGACATTAGTGTTCATAACTGTTTATACATTCTAATGATTG
>JAIFZK010000023.1:16230000-16232500 GCA_027481765.1 Tenualosa thibaudeaui | reverse complement strand
CCTGTAACTGAAACTGATAAGACATTTGCCATTTCTAAGTAATCTCCACACTGCAGTTCACAGTCATTGAAATTTCTTATCAAATGACAGCGGAGGAAAAATTTTGTGGGTTTACTTTTTTTTTGTCAGTTCATGTCAAAACGAGGAGCTTTCTGATAAGTGTGTGTCAAACTACATGAAAGTGTGAATCACTACATGAAAGAAAACTTCATTGGAATAGCCCCAAAGAGAGAGAGAGAAAGAAAGAGAGAAGGTGGGGGGTATCTCTGGAAGGTCCCATACAAAGCTATCTCTCTATCTGTTCTTGCTGTCAAAAGTGAGGCTCTATTTGGAAAGGCTACTGAACAAATACTTGCCTCTTTCCCACCTGAGCAGAGCACTGATAATGACTTGTGGCTTTTTCATAAGACGGACGTTGCTCCTGCGCACTTCTACTGTCTCCGTACCGCCAATCTGACTCGGCCTGCGTTAGCACAGGATTAGCTGTTAGCGCTTATTCAAAGAGATTTATTTATTTCAAGACAAGTAGGCTTTGCAAACAGAAAGCACACTGGTTAACTTTCGCCTCTACTCGGTTTTGTGCTTTTCTTTGACGTCACACCCACACATTTATTCCATGCTGGGATCTTTACGATAACCCAGTGCTGGGTGAAAATGACCCTGCAGAGGGAAAAGATCCAGGCGTAATATCGGAGTGAAGAGAGATTCGCTTGAGTTGAGTTCAAATCTCCCTAAAAGCAGAGGTGTGTCAGGCCCTGCCTTCACTAATGCTTAGGGATATTTGCCTTGCTCTCTCACACACACACACACACAAACACAAGCTCACACACAGGTGCGTCAGAACGCGCAGGGATACTTATCATGATCTCCCATACATTCACATGCACATACACACAAACACATACTGACGACAGCATCAAAGTGGAGGGGATCACCCAGTGTCACGACTCACTAGGCACTAATCGCTCATCCCGACATCACATCCTCAAGGGTGAGGTGATCTCTAGCTAAGACTAACGCACAGGTGCACGTCACAGGTGTAGTGGTGCCGTCTGCAAACGCCAAACTCCTCATTCCCACATCTACACCTTTAAACACACGTCAGCATGTGCCGCCTTCTAGCATTAGAACCGTGGTGTGGTTCTAGCATTAGAGCTGCAGTGTGGCTCTAGCATTAGAGGGTAGCCATAGTCTGGTTCTAGCATTAGAGCAGTGGTGTGGTTCTAGCATTAGAGCCGTGGTGTGGTTCTAGCATTAGAGGCCTCCACTGGGGCTGCTGTGGTGTGGGGACAGCACAGGAAGCCTCTAACACACACAGGTCCAGGTGTTTAGCAGAACCAAGGTAACCTCTTATAGAGTTTAACCACCCTCTCAACACACACACACACACACACACACACACACATGCTTCACATGTTCCAGTTTGACTAAAACACCAACATTAATATCTTCCAAGGTTAACCTGATTCAGGTTCTCAATCACAAACAACATAAGCTTATTTCCATAGCGCAATTCACACACAACACACACACACACACACACACACACACACACACACAGATGAATCCATGAGGGGTTTCCATCTCATGCTCTCCTTCTCCTCATTAAATGACACATGCCATTAAACAGATGAAATCTCTGTGTGTGTATGTGTATGTGTGTGTGTGTGTGTATGTGTATGTGTGTGTGTGTGTGTGTGTGTGTGTACTAAATCTGGCCAATCATTTGCAGCCTGTAGTTCTGAATGGAGTTAGAAATAAAATGCAAATCAAGGGCACACATGAGGGAACTCATTGCCATAGGTCCAAATACAGTTGATCACGTGTGTGTGTGTGTGTGTAGACATGAGGCACACATGAAGATGAGCAAAAGCTTGCAGTGTGTGTGTGTGTGTGTGTGTGTGTGTGTGTGTGTGTGTGCGTGTGTGTGTATGTGTGTGTTTGTGTGTGTGTGTGTGTTTGTGTGTGCAGACAAGAGGTGCACGTGTAGGAGCGGAGGCTTGAAGTGTTTTTCCGTTTAGCCTCTGATGAATTAATGAATGGAGATGAGATGATTTGTTGCTATTGATGCTCTTCGGACACACAGAGGGGCAGGAAGGCAGCCTGAGACACGTGCACTGGTGGAGACAGGCAGCCTGCATGCATTTCTTAACAGTGTGTGTGTGTGTGTCTGTGTGTGTGTGTGTGTGTGTGTGTGTGTGTGTGTGTGTGTGTGTGTGGTTGGGGGAGTTGCAGAGGCAGGTCACCAATTTTTCTGGCAATAGCAAACTCAAAACACCCCCATTGTACCCACTGTGTGGGCACGTCTGTGTGTGTGTGTGCGCACGCATGTATCCGTATGTCTGTGTGTCTCTCTGGCAAACTCTAAAGACCACATGTGAGTCATCGTTGGCCATCTGGTGAGGTGGCAGAAAGATCAGGCAAGACACACACTCATGACTACACACACACACAGTCACACAAATGCATTTCCCACCATAACCCATTCTCTTCAGCTCAG
>JAIFZK010000023.1:16202500-16225000 GCA_027481765.1 Tenualosa thibaudeaui | reverse complement strand
ACATAAGTATGTGTCTCTCTCTGTGTTATGTTGTGTTTGGGCAGAAGGAGAGACTGTTTGCCCTGGCCTGTCTTGTTTACCCAGGGCCCTGAGACTGGGAGCAGGAAAGAGTGAGGAGGAGCAGGGAGGCCGGAGCAGGAAGCAGGAAGCAGGAGCGGGGAGGCAGGAGCAGGAAGCAGGAAGGAGGAGTGGAGAAGCCGGAGGAGAGCAGGATGTGGATTAGCAGGCTGGAAAAGGCCCGTTAGAGGAGAATTAGCATTATCTAATTAGTTTAGCCAATACACGGTTACTTTCACACACACACTCTAACATTCAACATCTGATGGCTCAGTGCCTACACACACACACACACACACACACAACTGCTGACTCTGGCCCGATATGGCCCTAGAACAGTCCTGATATACAGTATAGACTCTGATGTATTTCCAGAAAAGCCCTAATATGGATACAGTCCTGATATAGCACTGCCGTCATCCAGATGCAAACACACACACACACACACACACACTGTACTTCCACTCCACTGCTCCAGTGTGAACTGGAAACTCCGTGGTTGGCTCATTTGGTACCAAGGTGACCGCCTCCTCATCTCTCCGACGGCTGATGACACAGAACCAGAGAGTGCCTCCTCACTACTATGGACCCTGATGTAGTCCTGATGCACTGATAGTCCTGATGTAGTCCTGATGCACTGATAGTCCTGATGTAGTCCTGATGCACTGATAGTCCTGATGTAGTCCTGATGCACTGATAGTCCTGATGTAGTCCTGATGCACTGATAGTCCTGATGTAGTCCTGATATAGTCCCATATAGTTCTGATAGAGGACTATCTTATAGATCTCAGTTGTGATGTGGCCCTAATCTAATTGATGATCTGGGCTTGATCTGGCCCTGATGTATTCCTCAGTGCTCTATGAGAAAGTGAATGGTTCCTTAGTGGTATGAGGCTGTGAATGGTTCCTCGGTGGTCTATGAGGCTGTGAATGGTTCCTCAATGGTCTGAGGCTGTGAATGGTTCCTCAGTGGTCTGAGGCAGTGAATAGTTCCTCAGTGGTCTGAGGCAGTGATTGTTTCTGTGGGGGTCTATGACGCAGTGAATAGTTCCTCAGTGGTCTGACGCAGTGAATAGTTCCTCGTTGATCTGAAGCAGTGAATAGTTCCTCAGTGGTCTGAGGCAGTGAATAGTTCCTCAGTGGTCTGACGCAGTGAATAGTTCCTCAGTGGTCTGACGCAGTGAATAGTTCCTCGTTGATCTGAAGCAGTGAATAGTTCCTCAGTGGTCTGACGCAGTGAATAGTTCCTCGTTGATCTGAGGCAGTGAATAGTTCCTCGTTGATCTGAAGCAGTGAATAGTAGCGCAGCCTGAGGGGTGAATCTACACACCTGAGGTGAAACGTGAGAAATGTGCAGCAAGTGTTAAAATGTGTGGATTCTCTCAGAGTTAACCTACAGAGCTGCTACCTCTATGTGTGTGTGTGTGTGTGTGTGTGTGTGTACACATGCGTGTGTGAGTCTGCGTGTGTATGTGTGTAAGTGAGTTTGCATGTGTGTGAGTATGTACATTTGTTTGTGGGTGCATGTGTGTGTGTGTATATATATATATAAGGTCAAGTCAAGGTCAAGTCAAGTCAAGTAAGGTTTTATTGTCGTTTCAGCCATATACACAGTACATAGTGAGACGAGACAACGTTTCATCGGGAACAATTGGTGATACACGTAACTGTTAAAACACAGTATGGACAAGACAGATACGTAATAGTGCCTACATACACTATTGCGGGACTACACAGATTCACTCACCCACTCACACAACTACACACGCACGCGTGCACACTGTTGTACACATATGTACATACATTACAACACAGTTGTAAACGATTTGCAGGTCAAAATACAGGTGACCTAAAACAAACACGCTAGAACCACGCTAGACAGGGCATGGTTTTTTGCAGAGCACTGTGGCTAGTGGTGTGATTTGTAAAATGAAGACTGTTCAATATAAATATAAATAATAGCAGCTAGAGACTATTCTACATAAATATAAGTCATAGCAGCACGAAAGTCCGGGGGGCATAAAGGTGCAGTGTGCTGTGACGCGCTGGTTTGCATCCTGAGTTACTAAGAAATTCCAGTCCAATTGCACTACAGGTTGTTCAGCAGTTTGACTGCCTGCGGGAAGAAGCTCTTCCCCATTCTGGAGGTGCGGGCAGTGATACTGCGGAACCTTCTGCTAGATGGTAGTAGGGTGAATAGTCCATGGGAGGGATGGGTAGTGTCTTTGGTAATGTTCTTGGCTTTCCGCAGACAGCGGGTGCTGTAGATGTCTGAGAGGGGGGGCCGAGAGACTCCAGTGATCTTTTCGGGCCTTACGGTCTGCCGCGGTGCAGTTGCCGAACCACGCTGTGATGGCGCCGCTGCTCTCAATCATCCCTCTGTAGAAAGTTGTGAGGATGGAGGTTGGGAGATTGGCTTTACGCAGAAAGTACAGACGCTGCTAGGCTTTCTTTGAGATTTGTGTGGTGTTGAGAGTCCATGAGAGGTCGTCAGTTATGTGTGTGCCCAGAAACTTTGTGCTCTGGACAATCTGTACTGGAAGGTTGTTGATGCACAGTGGGATGTGTTCATGCATAGTCCGCCTGAAGTCGATGACCAGTTCTTTTGTTCACGTTGAGGGACAGGTTGTTGTTGGTGCACCAGTTGCTGAGCTGAGCCACCTCTTCTCTGTACGGGGCCTCATTGCCTCCGCTGATCAGACCCACCACGGTAGTGTCATCAGCAAACTTAATGATGTGGTTTGAGCTGTGCGTTGCCGCACAGTCATAGGTGAGGAGTGTGAACAGCAGCGGACTGAGCACGCAGCCTTGAGGTGCTCCAGTGTTCAGTATGGTTGTGCTGGAAGTCTTGTTCCCGATCCTGACTGCTTGTGGTCTGCCCACCAGGAAGTCCAGGATCCAGTTGCAGAGGGTTGTGTTCAGGCCAAGTTCACCTAATTTCGTGATCAGCTGCTGAGGGATGATGGTGTTGAATGCTCAGCTGAAGTCAATGAACAGCATCCTGACATATGCGTCCTTTTGGTCCAGATGAGAGAGAGCCAGGTGGATGGCAGTGTTGATGGCATCGTCTCTGGAGCGATTTGGGCGGTATGCAAACTGCATTGGGTCCAGTGTGGCTGGTAGTTGTGACTTGATGTGTCTCAATTCCAGCCTTTCGAAGCACTTCATGATGGTGGATGTCAGTGCAACTGGGCGGTAGTCATTGAGGCGGGTCACTGTGGGTTTCTTCGGAACGGGTATGATGGTGGTGGTCTTGAAACAGGTGGGAACGACAGTGGTGGCCAGGGAGATGTTGAAGACATCTGTGAGGACGTTTGTCAGTTGGTCTGCACACGTATACATATATATATATATGCATGCATGTTTATCAGAACTCTGACTCTCTGAGTTCCACAGAAGACAAACACCCAGTTGTGTCATCCAGTGGTTCTTGCTGCACGTTCAAAAATCAAATCACCTTCGCCAAATCCTTCTTCAGAGACTCATTACCAAGAAAAATGCACACACACCTCCTCTGTGATGAAGAACTGATTTCTCAATAGATCCACAACGCCATAATTCCTGGGAAGCAATGCGGTCAATAAATTCAGAGACACTACCTAGTGGTTAACGTGTCAGCGATATGCGTCAAACATCGAGCCAAGGCTCTGAGCCGTGTTGAGAGGATGTTAATGAGTAACGACCCCACTGCAAACACCTTTTCAAAGGGCCAGGCTGGCTTTGATAGAGTGGAGTAGGGGGGAATGCCTCAGATAAGAACGTTTGCTCAGGCCTTCAGCGCTGGGCAGCATATGAGCTTCAGACCTTCAGAGGAAACCAAGAGAATTGTGCAAAACTCTTACTGGAAATTTTCCACTCTGAGCCAAGTTGGGAAACTCAGACTGTGTTTAGATACACTGAGAGACAGAGGGAGAGAGAGAACAGGTCATTGCTGCTTTAGTGTTCAACTCTCTGAGGTAGACAGTTTTGTTTATTTGCTTTTCGGGGCTTTTCAGTAAGGGCATCTTTTGCGTAGGCAAGTGCTGTAAGGTCCTTCAACTCGGACAGATTGTGTTTTTTTACTCACCCCTTGATCTCGAGTTGTTGATCCAAAATGACAACCTACACCCTCATCAAACTTATCATCTCAGCATGTCTCTGCAAGCACTCACACACACAGGCAACAAAATAAAGAAATAACTAAATAGAGTTATGTAACAGCAACATAATAAATGCAGCCACAAATGATTTTCATCCTGTCACAACTAGGTGCATTTGTTCCAACAAACTTGTTTGAGACAGGACTTTGATTGTGGTCATTCAGCGAGCACTTTGTGGAGTCTGTCTCTTTGTGTGTGCATGTGTGTGTGTATGTGTGTGTGTGCGTGTGTGTGAGAAAGAGGACAGGAGATACACACACTGCACTGGAGCACTGGTGGAGTTGCCCAGATGGAACTGATTGTTCATTCTGTCGTCATCCAGACGCAAACACACACACACACACACACACACAAACACACACACACACAAACACACTGTGCTTCCACTCCACTGCTTCAGTGTGGTAAACTCCGTGGCTTGCTCACCACAGACATTTGGTACCAAGGTGAACGCCTCCTTGTCTCTCCGGTGGCTGATGACACAGAACCAGAGTGCCCCCTCACTGTACACACACACACTCACTCACAAACACACACACAACCACACATTCACACACACACACACACACACACACACACAAACTCACCACGAAAGAGTTACACGCATCCACTGCATCTGACAGCATCTACACACACACACAGAGACACACAGTCTACATTAGATCCAGAAGTAAACAGCTGAAACTAGGCCAACACTGCAGGAGAAAACAAAGCCTTGAGAACTTGAGAACTTGACCACTGGCCTTCTGCAGGTCATGCATGCTACCATTTGCATGACTGAATCATAGTGTATTAATAATAAATAACAGAAGAACTCTTCCGCTGTTATCTTGTGCCTAAATCCAACTATCTTCCGTCCCCCACCCGTGAAACACCACTGTCTTTGTGCTTACATAACGGAGGCTGAGCCGCTCTCCTAATAGGAATCCTCCCTCATGATATCTCTAAACCACCCACAAACACCACAGAACTTGAAGTCTGAGGAACGAAGCTTTTCCACCAATGAACATTAGATAACACTGAACTAAGATTTAGATAGAATGACAACCCTGCATGCAGACAACTCTGACCTATTCATCAATATCCACTTGCCCCATCACACACACACACACACACACACCACACACACACACACACCACACACACACACACACACACTTTTTGTACCTTTCCTGTTAATGGCAATGAGATGTATGAGATGTGTATGTGTTGGAGTTTGTTTACATTAACTGTTTACAGTTTGCATTTGCTGTGTGACACACACACACACACACACACACAGACACTGTTTAAGTTGAGAAGTTGAGTTCCAAAACACCATGCCAGTGATAGCACAGGAAAGAGGGAGTGAGAGAGAGAAAGAATGAGATAGAGAGGGAGGGAGGACAAACAAACTGTTGGTCTGGGTTCAGCACTGGCTATTTTTAACTTTATGCTAGGAAGCCAAAGGTGGGATGTTGATATATGTCTTAACCAAGAATTTCTGAATTTCATCGCACACATACACACATACACACACACACTCCCCTCACACTGCATAATGTATGCTATTCCTGTGTCAAGACACCACCTGTGAAGTACCTGTGTGAGTCACAAGGTCTGTGTGTGTGAGGGGTGTGTGGTGTGTGTGAGGGGTGTGTGGTGTGTGTGAGGGGTGTGTGGTGTGTATGGTATGGGGTGCTAATTGTCCATGGATATCAAACTGGCATCATGCATGTAGCGTTAGAAAGAGACTTTATGCAAGAGATGGCTACTGGTAAGCAAATTGATGCCAACTACAAACACTCACACACACACACAAAAGAGATGGATACCAACAGGATGCCAACTACATAAATGTGCCCGAGCAGGGCATGCTTGAGGTTTGCAGGCATTGGACATGAGTCAGTCGGTCAGTTAGTTAATCATTCACTAACACACACACACACACACACACAAACACACACATTATCATGGTCCAGGTGCATTATAATGTTCATGAGGGCATCGAAGATCTGCCAACGACTTGTACCCTGCCTTTTTATGACACATTTTTTACAAAAAACACCTCTGCTCCACCACATACACACACTGCATCTCAGTTCAGAGATTAAAGAGAATTTTCGTACTTCTTTTCCTGTCAGTCATATTACTGCAACTGAGTATGTACTGTGTCTGCTCCATAAGTGTGTGTGTGTGTGTGTGCGTGCACATTTGTGTGTGTGTGGGTATGTGTGTGTATATATGTTTTTTCTGTGTGTGTGTGATATTCCATATATGTGTGTGTGTGTGTTTGTGTGTGTACATGTACGACTGTGTCTATGTGAGTGTCTGATTCCATACATGTGTGTATGATGTCTACTGAGCCTCATTTATTTGTGTTTGTGTCACTGCTCCATGACATCATTTCCTGTGAGCACATAACTTCCTGTCATATCAGCTGTGCTTAGCTGGTGCATTTCCTGTGTTACAGTGTACAAGTGTCCAAGGCCCCACCGTGTAGATGCTTTAGGGGTGTAGAAGGGGGGGCAGCCATGATTAGAACCTTCTGCAGCTTTGACGTTCCACTGATGTTCTTTGCACTGAATACAATAACTGTATAGCCTGCAATGGTGCAGTATGAAACAATATGAAAGTTCTGGAGCAGAGTATATACTGCAGATTTACTGTACACCATAGCAACAGCACAATGCATTGCACTACTGGAACAAATACAGTATATACTTGACCTCAACAATACACCACACTTACGGACACAGTATATACTCAACCTCAACAATACACCACACTTATGGACACAATATATACTCAGCCTTAACAATACACCACACTTATGGACACAGTATATACTCAACCTTAACAATACACCATGCTTATGGACACATTATATACTCAGCCTTAACAATACACCACACTTATGGAGCAGACACAGTATACACTCAGCCTTAACAATACACCACACTTATGGACACAGTATATACTCAACCTCAACAATACACCACACTTATGGACACAGTATATACTCAGCCTTAACAATACATCACACATATGGATCAGACACAGTATATACTCAGCCTTAACAATACAGCACACTTATGGAGCAGACACAGTATATACTCAGCCTTAACAATATAGCACACTTATGGAGCAGACACAGTATATACTCAGCCTTAACAATACACCACACTTATGGAGCAGACACAGTATATACTCAGCCTTAACAATACACCACACTTATGGACAAAGTATATACTCAGCCTTAACAATATAGCACACTTATGGAGCAGACACAGTATATACTCAGCCTTAACAATACACCACACTTATGGAGCAGACACAGTATATACTCAGCCTTAACAATACAGCACACTTATGGAGCAGACACAGTTTATACTCAGCCTTAACAATACACCACTCTTATGGAGCAGACACAGTTTATACTCAGCCTTAACAATACACCACTCTTATGGAGCAGACACAGTATATACTCAACCTCAACAATACAGCACACTTATGGACACAGTATATACTTAGCCTTAACAATACAGCACACTTATGGACACAGTATATACTCAACACACACACACACACACACACACACACACACTTATGGAGCAGACACAGTATATACTCAGTTGCAGTAATATGACTGACAGGAAAAGAAGTACAAAAAATCTCTTTAATCTCTGAACTGAGATGCAGTCTGTGTGTGTGTGTGTGTGGCTTGTGTGGTTAGTGTGGTGTGTATGCTGCCAGTTGTTAGGATGAGAAGGAAGAGAACAACCTGACTTGTTCTTCTTTCAAAGATGACATTTTAGGAGGACGTTCTGCTCCAGGCTGGACCTCAGCAGTGTGTGTGTGTGTGTGTGTGTGTGTGTGTGAGAGAGAGAGTGAGGGTACAGTCAGCTGGCATTAGGGTAGATACACGGGACAAAAATCTCCAAAAAAAACAACATTGCTATCAGACCATCAAGAGACACTTTGATCAGAGACACTGAACACACTGTTAATGTGTTACTCAAGATGTACTTGGATGGTTGACCCATGAGGGAGCAGAGAGGTGCTCAAAACAAAACAAAAACAGGCACACACACACACACACACACAAACACACACAGAGAGTGCAGCTTTTCTTGTTAGTGTGTCCTACTGTGTGTGTGTGTGTGTGTGTGTGTGTGTGTGTGTGTGTGTGTGTGAGTGAGATGAAATGGTTTGAGCCTATAATTGAATCGGCACCTCTGGCCACTGGCTGCAGTGGCAGATAGAGTTGACCTGGGGTGCTATCCAGAGGTCGGGGGTCATCACCAGGGGTCACTGTGCTGGGTCCTGAGAAACAGACCTGGCTTGGGTGTCAAATCCAACAGCCTGTTTAAAAAGTGACTGAGCTCCCTGGGAGGAGGGAGACCCCTCTGGGTTTAACACCTCTGCAGAGGGGCATGAGAGAGAGGACATGGGGGGACAGAGAAAGAACGAGGGAGATCGAGAACGAGAACAAGAGCAAGGAAGTGCGAGAACAAGAAGAAGGGGGGAACACAGAGGGGAGGACAGAGGGAAGAAGGGAGAGGAAAAAGGAAAGAAGGAGAGAGAGAGGTGAAAAGAGAAATTGGTGGAAAGACAGACATGAGAGAGACAGAGCGAGAGTGACGGATGGATAGAAGGAACAAGGGAGAAGAAGAGCGAGAGTGAGAACAAGGAAGAATGAGAGAGGGAGAAACCAAAGACACCAAAAAAGATGAGACAACTGACTAGACACTAACAATATATACTGACAATATAGACAACTGACTAGACACTAACAATATATACTGACAATATAGACAACTGACTAGACACTAACAATATATACTGACAATATAGACAACTGACTAGACACTAACAATATATACTGACAATATAGACAACTGACTAGACACTAACAATATAGACAACTGACTAGACACTAACAATATATACTGACAATATAGACAACTGACTAAACACTAACAATATATACTGACAATATAGACAACTGACTAGACACTAACAATATATACTGACAATATAGACAACTGACTAGACACTAACAATATATACTGACAATATAGACAACTGACTAGACACTAACAATATATACTGACAATATAGACAACTGACTAGACACTAACAATATATACTGACAATATAGACAACTGACTAGAGCTAATCAAGCAAGGCTATTTGAGTGTATGTATATATGTGTGTGTGTGTGTGTGTGTGTGTGTGTGTGTGTGAAGTGTGGGAACTGGCACCTCTGCCTTGTGCATTGAGGCGACACGTCAACCTGAGAGGATCCACAGCCCAGCGTTTATCTAAGTGATGGAGGCCGTTACTACGGTGACACCAGGTCCTGAGAACTGACACAGCTCCATGTTGATCTAAGTGATGGGGGCTGGGACCGTGAGACTACGGCCATGTTTATGGTGTGTGTGTGTGCGTGTGGTGTGTGTGTGTGTGTGTGTGTGTGTGTGTTGGAGCAGTGGGGGTCAGGGGTAGTGTCTCCTCTCCTCTGCACAAGACATCAGTTCCAGCCGGGTGAGCCTCAGACAGACAGGAACAGAGAGAGAGAGAGGGAGGGAGGAGAAGAGGGAGGGAGAGAGAGAGAGGGGAGAGAGGCTGGGTGGCGGGGCGGCTATGATGAGCTGCTCAGATTTGCATACTCTGGCATAACCCTTAACATTTATTCTACTTATAGTAAATACTTTACTTATAGTAAATATCAGTTGTGAGTGATGCTTCATGACCTGCATCCTCAGGCTTCTCAACACACACACACTGACAAACACACACACACACACACACACACACACACACACACACACGGTAGCCTGCAGGAATGCATACACATGTACATATATACATTTACACACACACACGGACACACGCACACACCCATATATGTGCAAGGACACACACAGACCTTCAGGCAGCGGAGCCTGCAGGAAAGTATACACAATTACACATACACATAGTTACCCTCCAACAGACAATCCAGCAAGAGGAATGTGTGCACACAGACACAGACACACACACACACACACACACACACACGACACTCCGGCAGAGGAACCAGCAGGAGGAGTGCACACACACACCCTGTCCTTAGCCCGGTATGTACTGGCTGCTATGCCCTCCATGTTCTTGAAGGGAATTTCACCTGCATGAGCCAGCAGTGTGGCAAGCCTATACCGGCAACAGAACATGTTTTTGTTTGTGTGTGTGCGTGTGTGTGTGTGTGCACATTCCTCCTATTTGACTGGGTGTGTAGCAAGAAGAAAGAGGTGTGTGACAAGCACTTGTTGCTTTTATGGACAATAAAACACTTTCAGCACTCTATGTTCTCAGAACTCAAAGGCGTGTGTGTGTATATGTGTGTGTGTGTGTGTGTGTATGTGTGTTAGAGTGTGTGTGTGTATGTGTGTGTGTGTGTGTGTGTGTATGTGTGTGCATGTGTGTGTGTGTGTATCTGTATGTGCGTGTGTGTGTGTATATGTGTGTGCACTAGCGTGGAAGCTGTGCATTAGGAAGGAGGCTGTGTACTAGCGTGGAGGCTGTGCACTAGGGTGGAGGCTGTGCATTAGGGTGGAGGCTGTGCATTAAGAAGGAGGATGTGCACTAGGGTGGAGGCTGTGCATTAGGGTGGAGGCTGTGCATTAAGAAGGAGGATGTGCACTAGGGTGGAGGATGTGCACTAGGGTGGAGGATGTGCACTAGGGTGGAGGATGTGCACTAGGGTGGAGGATGTGCACTAGGGTGGAGGATGTGCATTAGGAAGGAGGATGTGCACTAGGGTGGAGGATGTGCACTAGGGTGGAGGATGTGCATTAGGAAGGAGGATGTGCACTAGGGTGGAGGATGTGCACTAGGGTGGAGGATGTGCACTAGGGTGGAGGTTGGAGATGTGAGGTAGATGTCGTTGAACCTCACATTGTAAAGTGCACAGACAAAATAGTGTGCATGTGTGTCCAAGCATGCGAACAATGTGCCACTGTGTGTGCGTGTGTGTGTGTATGTGCGTGTGTGTTTGTTTTTTGCATTTGCATCTGTGCGCATGTGAGTGTGTGTGTGTAATTACATCTGTGTGTGTCTGTGAGTGTGTCAGAGCAGAATTCCAGGACTTTCCCTAACCTCAATGACGCCAGTCTGCAGAGGGTCTACCCCTCTTACTGGACAGACCTCCTGTTCGGACGCCATGACAATCTATCCGCACCATGGTGCCAGACATTCCACAACATGCTCAGAATTCTCTGGAAAATAGCAGCATAGCCCTCTTAGAAAGAGAGAGAGAGAGAGAGAGAGAGAGAAAGAACAACTCCTCCCAGAACTGGCTGTTATCTTTGACAAAGGCGGAAAACTACTGGGGACTATTTACTTTCCACCTTCTTTCTCTCTGTCTCTTTGTCTTTCACCGAAACTCTCTTTGAGGTCAGAGTCTGTCTGTAAACCTGCCAAGACTTCCTTGTCAGGATGTGTCCCGCTCTTTCTTGCCTCTTACCCTCCCTTATTCTGTCTCTCTCACACACACACATAGACACACACACACACACACACTTTTCCCGCACTGCAGATGGTGTCATGTCCGTGTTTCCCGCTCTGAGGGGGTGTTTGCAAACACACATACACACACACACACACACACACACACACACAGAAACACACACTTCCTGTCCAGAGTTGTCCACTTTCTCCTTACACAATGAATAGGAGAGGTCAGTGCAAACACACTCGCACACACAAACACACACACACACACAAAGCCCCTCCCTGTGCACTTGGTCTTTTCTTGGATAAAGAGTAATGTCTTAAACATTCCTCAAACACAGAAATGTAGTGTGCAAGTGCGTGCGTGTGTGTGTGCACACATGTCTGTGTGTGTGCAAGTGCATGTGTGTGGTTGCGTGTAGATGCATGTTTGTCTATAGCAGGTGGCAGGCTGAAGGTGGCTGTGCGTATGTATGCATGTTTGAAGTTGTGCTACTACTGCTCCTGAGTGACTACTGCTAGCCTTGCGTGTGACGTCCTTGGCATACCTTGTGCACACAAATCTCTCTTTCCTGGTCTGTGTGTGTGTGTGTGTGTGTGTGTGTGTGTGTGTGTGTGTGTGTGTGTGTGTGTGTGTGTGTTGGAGCCCTGATGCAGGCACAGGCGCATAAACAGTCCCTTGACAATCAGCACAAAGGCCCTGATGTGTCTCTGACGCAAAGCTGCAGTGTAATCTGGCCTGCTGCAGGACAGGAAGCATTCATCAGGTCTGCAGGCCAGCAGAGAAGAAGACCTCTTCAGTGGCCACACATTCTGCTTTTACCCACTAACAAATACCAGATAACAAGACCCTGGTGAATGAAATATCTTTGTTAAAATTGCGTAAGTGGGGTTTAAGAAGAAATATCTTCTTGAGAATTAGGCCCATGGTGAATGAGGCCCATTGCTCATTGTCTGTCTGTCTGCCTGTCTGTCTACCTGCCTGCCTGCCTTTCTGTCTGGCTGCCTGTTGCTGGCTGCTGAGTTACTTTATTTCATCCAAAGGAAATATTTCTCTGTATTTGACTCATTCTTGCTGAGTGTTCACACACTCTCAAACACACACACACAAAGCAAGAGCACATACACACCTGGCTTTTCCTTTGTTAAAGATGTCCAGAGAGAGCAATTGTCAACCCTCCCCCCACTACACACACACACACACACACACACACACACACACATTTCTTGGTCATCCTTCCGTCACTAGTCTGATTCCTTAACAGCAGATAAAGTGTGATCTCCTCTCAGGCATCTAGAGACCTGGACCTTCCTGACCCCACCTGTGACCCCGCCCGTGTCAGTGCACACAGGATTCCAGAGTATAGAGGTGTGGGACGTGTGCATGTATGTGTGTGCAAGAATAAGGCTAAAGTGTGTGTGTGTGGGTAGGAAAAATGCTAAAGTGTGTTCATGTTTGTGTGTTAGGGTGTGAGTGTGTAACAATAAGGGTGAAATGTGTATGTGTGTGTGTGTGTGTGTGTGTGTGTGTGTGTGTGTGTGTGTGACAATGAATGTTTTCATGCCCAGTTGGGCTGGTGGCAGTCAGTCAGCCAGGCTGGCACCTGGATGAGAGAGAGGGGTGGGGAGGGCAGGACGGGCACAGGAAGCCACCGCATGTCCACTGAGCCCCTGAAATGCCACCTCCAGCAGACAGGAATGTCAGCCATGCAGTGAGTCTGCTGAGGCTGCATATGACTGAGCCATGACTGGCCCACGACTGGGCCACGTCTGACCCGTGCTTCCTCTTGTGAAGCACGGTACGGTGCTAAGAGCATATAGGAAAGAATGTTCCAGAAACAGCGGCCTCATATGCACAAATATGCCAGCTATGCAGACAATCCCTAGCTACCGTTGCAAAGCTGGAGCACACACACACACACACACACACACATACACTATCTCTTTCACTCATTCAGACACAATTGTACACGTACACACTAAACACTCACAGAGTAATATCTAATTTGTTGTCAGGCTGACTGCAGTTACTTTTTAATTGGTCCCCTCCTCACACACACTTATACACTCACTCACTCACTCACTCACTCACAGAGAGAAATGCTGGGTAAAGACACACCCTTAGTTAGAAAGATGCAGAGAGAACACACACACCCTGAATACCAGAACCTGAAACAGAGTAGACCCAAACCTAAATGTGTATCTGTCTAGACCCATACTTGTGTGTGTGTGTGTGTATGAGAGAAACTGATTCCAAACCCACACCTAATGCTTTTCATTCTAGTGAAGAGATTGTGTATGTGACACAGTTCTGTGCCTGAGGGGCTTCCAATCCTCACACATACACATGCAACATGTGTGTCTGTGTGTGTGTGTGTGAGTGTGTGTGAGTGAGTGTGTGTGTGTATGTGATTTGTGGGTTAATCACTATGGGCTGCTGCAACTCTCACGGATCTGACATGGACCTGGGCTGAAAGCCTTTCACTGACTCATCCCCCAGCAGAGGTGCAACCAGGAGCCGAGGTGTTTGATTCAGCCAAGGTGTTTGATTCAGGAGCCGAGGTGTTTGATTCAGGAGCCGAGGTGTTTGATTCAGGAGCCAAGGTGTTTGATTCAGGAGCCAAGGTGTTTGATTCACACCACACACACACACACACAGAGTGAGCAACATGGGGGGTATATGCCAGTACATGGCATAAATAAACACACACACACACTCAGAGTGAGCAACACTCACTGGGGGGTATATGCATGTAGAAGACACAAGCACATAACACACAAACAAACACACTCACAACCACAAACACACACATAAACACACACACTGAGGGGGGTATGAGCTGGTAGCGGCCTGACACATCACCCCACATGGCCTGGCAGGAAGAGGGGAGGTCCTTAGAATAAGCGTCACTTCTGCATGAGACTGACCCCAGAGCACAAGCATCATAATGGCCTCATTACACACACACACACACACACACACACACACACATATTCAGAGAATATAAATCACACAGAGCCTTGAGCATTAGATTGTCAAAAAGGAACTGTCAGAGTGACGTGAAGGTTGCAAAGAGATGGGCATTTAACATCGACTGGGGGTAATCTGAGTGTGTGTGTGTGTGTGTGTGTGTGTGTATTTTAGCTAAGCCATCTGGAGTTCCAGAGTGCCACAATGAGCACACAGTGCTAAGATGGTCTAAGTGGGCTCAGTCCTACTTCCGTATGCATGACATGTTACTACTGAATTCAACTACGAGGAGGTCACGAAGGAACATTTGGGAATGATTCCATGAATGTTTAAATGAGTGCCCTTTGAGTTGACACGACAGTCATGGAACTGATTACCGTTGAGAAAGGAAGACGAAATGATGTAGTAAGCAAGTCTGACCCACACGCATTAGGACTGTGTTGCTGATGATCAGAAACAGACAGTTTGTGGTCACGCATGGAGACGAGGTATGGCGTCCCTCTGAGGAAAAGCACAGTGCTTGTGTGGTCCACGCTAAAAAGGAGTTTTGAAGTGTAGCTTAGCCAGTGTACAGGCAGAGGGAGCATTCACTTTGGGTTCACATGGCTAACAAACCAGTTGAGTGCAGATTAGCATTAGCAGATTAATCAAACACTGGCATCAGCCTGGAGGCAGTCACCCACATTCCTCTCCCCACTCCCCCCCCCCCCCCCTTTCTCTTTCTCTTTCTGTCTCTTTTGTGCGACCCTGCAGTGGTGCACGTGGACAGCAACCAGGACAGGCGTGTGAATACTCCACATTCCAGAACACTCCAGAAGGTCACCACTGACAACAGAACGTACCCTGAGCTTGCATGCAAATCCCTCAGAAGCTTGTGCTTCAGAATGTGCTTGTGTATGTGTGTGTGTGTGTGTGTGTGTGTATGTGTGTGTGTGTGTACATATGTGAGGGAGGTCACAGATTCATTCAGGCTCCTATGACTCTGAGAATACAGACGGGTTCCACCGTGGTGTGTGTGTGTGTGTCTGTGTCTGTCTACCTTGCTGTCTAGGGAGAGGTTTGTGCACAGTACTGATTCAGCCCCACAGAGCAGACACTGAAGAACTGAATGAGTGCATTGGAAAATATAAAGTCTGCCCATCAGGAATGTGTGTGTGTGTGTGTATGTGCCAATATGAGTGTGAGTAGACATTTGCTTGTGTGTGTGTGTGTGTATGGAACAGTGTGAATGTATATGCAAGTCTTTGTATGAATGTGTGTGTGTGTGTCCATGTTTGTCTTTCCATGCACACATTCATGAGTAGCTGTGTGTAAGACTTGGCTGCAGTGGTGGAGACAGCACCACAATCCCCCAGAAGCAACATCATTATGCTCTCTGTGTTGTGTGTGTGTGTGTGTGTGTGCCTACAGCCTGGCGTGCCATAGAAAACTGAAGAACAGGCTATTTATAGTGGGCCAGGCAGGAGCCTCTTTCTCTCCTTCTCCCAGTGGTCTGTGTGTGTGTGTGTGTATGTGTGTGTCGGGGTTGGAAGGTATGCAGAGCATCTAGACCAATCGAGCCTTCAGTCACAGAATTCCGAGCGAGCACACCTTCCCATCATCCTTTGCGTGAGAATCTGGAGCAAACTCCAGTCGCTCAGACAACACCCCGACCCACTGGCAACAGCCTTGTGCAATTAAGCCATTAAACACCCCAGTGTGTGTGTGTGTGTGTGTGTGTGTGTTTGTGTGTGACTGCAATGACTGTCATGATAAGACCAGAACTAAAGGTCACTCATAATAATAATAATATTACATATCAGCCTGCTATAGTCAAATATGCAAATCACATCAAATATGGATCAGGACATGCCCAAGCCGCTCAATCAATGAAATCGATAAATCGCTTCCAATAAATCTGCTGCTACAGATTCAAATGGTGCTTATCCTAAGGTGTATTCTCTGAGTTCACAGTATTCTACAGCTAGTCTCCAAATTAATAATAAAATATCACCATAATGAAATAATGACTATCACCATATTTAAATCTCGCTCCAGAAATGTGTATAACCTCTATGAACTAATAACTGTCTCCAGACTTTAAGGTGTTCTACAACTAGTCTTTTAAGTTACAAGTTCAATGGTAAATGACTTCAGACTTTTCCAAATTGTATGCAGTATGTTTTGCAGCTGGTGCCTTTCTCAGCAGAGGACTGTCATCAGCTCGTCTACAGAATCGTAAAACACACACACACACACACACACACACACAAACACACACACACACACACACACACTAAAGTAAATACTAAATGCATGTGAACACTATCAGCATTTTCAAGACAGCCAGTACATTTACATTTACATTTAGGCATTTAGCAGACGCTTTTATCCAAAGCGACTTACAAAAGAGGATAACATTGAAGCTACAACACAATGAAAGAACAAACAAGGGGTGCATATTGCTAACATAGAAACTGCACCATTTTAAGTTGAAAGTGCAATAGTGCAGAGAAATTAAATTGTTAAGTGCATTCTCAAAGTTTACGCCAGGAGATATTCTTGGAAGAGCTGGGTCTTCACGAGTTTCTTGAAGGTGGAGAGGGTATCAGTTGATTTGGTAGCATTTGGGAGGTCATTCCACCAGTGTGGAACCAGTAATATACTCCTGAGCCAGATCAGAGCAATCCTACACACGTACCCACCCACACACATACTCACTCACATAAGTGGTATTTGATGTCGGTGAGTAAAGGACATTGATCAATAACCAGGCGAGAAACTCTGCCTGTGTGTATGTGCTTGTATATGTGTGTGTGTGTGTGTTTGTGTGTGTGTCAGAGTAAGGCAGAGAACATTCCTGGGAACTCCTCAGTCTACACTCTTACAGTCAAAGCTGCTATTGCCAAACTTCCAATGAAAGCAAAAACACACATATTCACTCAAACACACACATACACATTCAGAATCACAAACACACACACACAAATACAAATGGACATACATGCACCAAACTAACCAATATGCATGCACAGACACACAAACACACACGCACACATGCACACACACATTCACAAACACACACACACACACACACACACAGTGCACTATGTCCTGATAAGGGCTGCATAAGTTCAGGGGAATCTGGACTGCGGTCCTCTTTATTATCCCACTTCATCAACACAAAAAAAATGAATAGACCAAAATAGGAAGACATCAGAGCCGAGGCTTTGGAGAGGATCAAACTAATGTCTTACGGTACAGCACCAGATAGGCTATTACAGTAACACTGCAGTGACTATTACAGTAACGCTCAGATGGAGCAGAGAGAGTCTGTGTGTGTGTGTGTGTGTATGTGTGTATGCGTGTGAGTGTATGCATATGAGAGTGTGACTGAGTGGGTGTGCATGTGAGTGTGTGTATATGTGTGTGTGTGTGTGTGTGTGTGTAAAAGAGCAAAGCATCATGTTAAAGAGAGAAATGCAGGTCGATCTGGTGTATACCTAAGAGTGAGATGGCCTTTTAAAGGTCACAGCTACGAATCATGCCTGGGTACTTTTGTTCAGGGACACTTGAGGGTGGTGTGTGTGTGTGTGTAAAAGGTTAGGCTTCATGTAACCCTCTCCCTCTCTCTTTCACACACACACACACACACAGCCTACACCTCTGTACACTTGCACAAAGCCCATCTCTCTCACACACACGCCTCCACAAACCCTCATAAAGACAGTCATACACACCTCGGCAGACTCTCACAAAGGCAGCCTGATACACACATACACTCACACACGTATGTGGGTGGAAGAGTGGGAGGATGAACAGAACAGCTCAGAGAATGGCAAAATGGCAAGGAGGAGCAGTATGACAGCAGAATCAAAGAGAGAGAAAGAGAGAATAGAAAGAGAGAGGGGGGGGGAGAGAGAGAGAGAGAGACAGGGAGAGAAAGAGAGAGAGAGAGAAAGAGATAAGTGAAGAGACACAGCAGATGGAGAGTGAGAAAGAAAGAGTGTGAAAGGCCTTTTCTGTGTGTGTGTGTGTGGGGGGATATGAGATAGCAACTCCTTCGTTTCTAAGATTCTAAGACTCACTCAAACCACAAGCAGCAGGGAAAGGGGACAGCAACAGGACACAAACAAACATACAGGTGTCACCTGAGGTGCAGGTGCCTGTGTGTGTGTGTGTGTTTTCTGGGGAGATAGGATGCTGATGTCAATGATGCAGTGGTCACAAGGGGAAACCACCATGAGACAGACAGACAGACAGACAAACCCAAACAGATAGAGAACTAGGAAGTCACGACACGGCACACTGGCTGAGATGCATGTGGTCAGCTGTTGTAAACACCTGCCCAAATACCACAGCTGAGCCACAAACATGTAAATACTCTCTCTCTGTCTCTCTCTCTCTTTCTCTAACACACACACTCACACAAACATACAAATGCACACAAAAAAACTATGCACCAAAACAAATGCTCAAAAATGAAGCAATACACATGCAATGAGCAAGAGAGAGAAAGTGTGTGTGTGCGTGTGTGTGTGTGTGTATGTGTGTGTGTGTGTGTGTGTGAGAGAGAGAGAGAGAGAGTGTGTGTGTATGTGTGTGTGTGTGTGTGTGAGAGAGAGAGAGTAAGAGCTGCTCTTTGTATGTATGTTTAAGATAGAAACAGAAACAGATAGAGGGAGACAAAGGAGGAAAGAATGAGTGCTCTCTCTCTCCCTCTCTCTCTCCCTCTCTCGCTCTCTCTCTCTCCATCTCTGAGTGTTCAGAGAGGCTTCGTGTGAAGGCTCTCTCCCCTCCCTGCAGAAGAATGTGTTTGTGCATTGTGGGGACTGCTACTTGTGACGGGGGAAGCACCAAGCGGTTTGTTCGTACACCCGACTGAAAAACAGGAACAGCGTTTCACCCCACAGCTTCTCCGAGTCTCAGTTTTCCCGTGCTGATGACTCGTCCAGAGCCAGGCACTGGCATTAAGGCTGCAGAGTCTGACACAATTCTGCAGTAACCTTTAGGGTTGTTTACAAGTCCCACACACAGACTCACATATTGCCTGATGGCTTCTGTGATAAAGAAATAACATTTAAAAAATGTAAAAGTGTGTGTGTGTGTGTGTGTGTGTGTATTTGTACTGGGGGAAAAACACTGCCTGACAACTGACTCCACTTCATTGCATGTCATTGATTGTGTGTATGTGTGTGTGTGTGTGTGTGTGTTATTACCGGGGGAAACACATACTGCCTGACCACTGACTCCACTTCATTGCATCACTCCTGTAGAGTTTCAAAACAGAGCTGAGGGTAGTTCGGGGGAAAACCGAGAGAAGGCAGCAGAGCGTAGAGCCAAGCAGGAGCACACAGGGAGAAAGCTGCTGACTCATGCTCGCTCTCTCTTTCTTTCCCTGTTTTTTAAGAGTGACTCAGCACTTTCCCCTCACAGCTGCTGAAATGGGAGCACAGGATTACACAAGACAGGCATATGCACCCAGCAGCCAACAGCCAACAGCGCAGTTTTGACACAAGCACTAATAAACTTCACAGTTTAGGAAATACACAAAGCCTATGCCAGATGTTTTTAGATGTGTGTGTATGTACATATGTGTGTGTGTGTGAGTACAAAAGCATTTCTTTAAATTGAGATTCTCTGCATAGGCCAGTGTTTCCACATGAGTGCTTTTGAACCATTTCCCTCCTCATCCTGAGCTGCAGCACAGACCCAAACAGTCTAGACTCGCAGTTTGAAGTGCTGCAGTAGCCGACGTCGTCTAAACAAACTGTCTTGGAATTTGCATTAGGAGTGATTGTCTGGAGGCGATACTAACCAAGTTCTTTGCTCCAGCTGGAGGACTCTCTTCTGTGGCCTGCTGGCCACTGCATCTAGTCTGCCCTCCAAGCACTTCCATCCCCTCCCGTCTGGCTGGGAAAAACAACATGTAGCAGTGGGACAGGAATCTAGACGGCAGTCTAGAGACACGGGTGTGTGTCTGAGTCTGTGTGTGAGTGTGTGTGGGTGAGTGGGTGTCTGCTCTGTTCTGTCCAGTCCTGGCTGGCGGTTTCCTGAGGAGGCCTTTTCCAGACAGGATCCTAATACACACACACACTCCCAACGTCTCGCTCACGAGTGCCCCGGCCACCAACCACCGGCGTGACTCATGGTCTGCAGACGGGCTGATGTAAGGCCGCTGGAATCTTCTGGATCCCTCTCAAATTTGCAGAGCGGGAAGTAGCGGAGGGAAGAGAAAACAAAGAGCTCTTTTGTGGTCTTCCGCTGCCTCCTGGGGGCTAATCTGGGTACTGCACTGAACTAAGAGGATTTGCTAGAAGGCTAGGACGTTCTAGAATTTCCTGTAAAGAGGGCAAAAAGGGGCCTCTGGATTTCCCAGCACCGTCTAGATAGTTCTGTTCACACTCATAATACACATGAAAAATGCACATTTCTGTAAGAAGCACGAGCAGTGCATTAGTATTAGAGTGAGGCCCAGTCCCAGTTGGACTTCAGGCTGTTATGGCAGCAGTGGATGCTCTCATGTTTTATATTTGCTGTGCAAAGCCCTGCTCCAAGGCTCTGGAGACTCAGCCTGTGAAATCATTTCAATGATGCACAACAAGCTGCATAGGCAAAGCAAGACATACACACCGATGCATACACACACACACACACACACACACACACACACACACACACACACAGAAGGCTGACTCAAGCTAAACATGTGATAGTAATGAGTCATACATAGATAGATTTCTATCACTCTATCTATTTATCCACCCATCTATGTCCTTCTCTCTCCCTCTCTCCCTCATATTTTCTTCCCTCTCTCTTACTCATTCTTTCGCGGTGGACACCTAATAGCTATTGACCTGCATATCATTTTCAGGCCAGTGTGCACATCTGCACAATCGAATCAGCGCTGTGAACCTGAGCAAGAGGAAAAGGAAGAGGAGGAGGAGTGGGCATGGCTGGACTGCCGCTGACCACACACACTGGTCACCTGGTCCAAGACAGACGGAGGTGTTTGATTGGTCGGGTTCGGGTGGGGAGAGAGGTGGATGTGGGTGAGTCACCGCACAGCAACTGTCGTTACGGGAAACGAGTGGGGTGGAGCTCAGCCTCCGGCACAGCAGCATCATCTCAGCAGCAGCAACAGCAGCAGGGGAGCAACACATGCAGCACTCTCATCATGACCAGCATCTCTCTCTCTCTCTCTATTGCTCTATCTCTCTCTCTCATGCTCTCTCTCTCTCACTCTCTCTCTATCTCTTTCTCTCTCTCTCTTTCTCTCTCCCTCTCGCTCTCTCTCTCACTCTCTCTCTCACTCTCTCTTTCTCTTCTCTCTATCTCCTTTCTCGTTCTCTCTGTCTCTCCCTGCTTGCCTCTCTCTCTCTCTGTCTCTCACGTTCTATCACTTCTTTGCTCTCCCTATCTCTTTCTCCCTCTGCTTGTCTCCCTCCCTTCTGCGTTCCGGAAACGGAGCGTGAAAAAATCCCGGAGAAGCCTTCCGGGAAGGGCGTAGGCGTCCGGAACAGGCGAGGGCGGATGCTGATGGGATTCCACCGTCCATCCCAGCAGCCCGGCCAATCACGAGCCACAACACTGGGCCCATGGCTAATCCAGTCAATCATGGGCCAGAGGCTCTGGTTCTCAGCCAATCAGAACCCTACCCTGATGGGTAATTTGGGGGGTGGCTTACTAGTCTGCTGAACGCATACAGTGATTATTCCCGTCAGTCATGTTTTTCACGCGCCTGTCACTGAACAGGGTGTATGTGTGTGTGTGTGTGTGTGTGTGTGTGTGTTTATCTGTGAGTGTGTGTTGACTGAGTAGGCTCTGGCAACAGGTTTAGCAACTGATCGATAAGTGTGGGTGGCAGAGATGTCCTCT
>JAIFZK010000023.1:16155000-16195000 GCA_027481765.1 Tenualosa thibaudeaui | reverse complement strand
CACACACACTTCAAGTGGTTTCACATGAGAGAACATGGTAGGGAAGGGTGGAGCAGGGGGCCAATTATCTGCTAGCTATCGTTGCCATGGCAATTCTTTCTGGGAGCTGAATTTATATAAGACCTTGTCCTGATGTCCAGAGCTGCCTGCAATCACCGGAAGCTTCCTTACTTTCACTCCCTCAGTCTAAATCTCTCTCTCTCTCTCTCTCTCTCTCTCTCTCAATATTTCTCTCTCCCCCACTCTCTCTCAGACCAACCAGAGAGATTCTGTTAATACAGGACTGAAAACATGACCTTTCTCTTCTGTCTCTTTCTTGCTCTCTCTCTCTCTCTCTCTCTCAAAACTTTGGTAAACCATCTTCTGTATACTCTCTCTCCTAGCAGTGCTGGCTTTCAGCAGTTACTGAATATATGTTCTGAGTATGGGATGAAATATGATGTGCAATATAATGCTAAAAAAGTGTTGTTGTTAATATGTAGAACTAAAGGTGACAAAGAGCTGTGCTTTCCAGGTTTCTATTTGTCAGAACAAATCTTGGGTGTCTGTAAAAAACAAAGTCCATGGGCCACTACATAAGACACACAAGATATCTGATGACGATTATGTACGTAGACAGTGTCACATGTTAAATGCCTAAGCTAATATTTTGGCTAGGAAATTCCATAGGAAATCAAACTTCTTAAAGCATACTGTACTCAACTGTACACTGCACGCTTAAAGGCAGAAGGCAAGTCTACAGAAGTTACACACTGCCTATAATGACTGTTTAAGGATCCTACTCAGGAGACCAAGGTGCTGTAGTGCTAGTGCCCTGTTCTGTAATGCAGGGGTCAGCACCTTTAGAACATTGCTGAGGAACCTGCTGTATAAATGTATCTTCCGCTTAAACATGTCACAGAGCAACACTGTAACTTTGCTGACTAATCCCAGCTACACTGCAATTCAGTACCAGTCACTAATAGGTATATAAGTATATGTATAGGTGCTTGTATAGGTATAGGTATAGGTACAAGTATAGGTACTTGTATGGATGTCTTTTATAAGCATGTTGTGGGGTTTTGTCTTTCTTTGTTTGCTTGTTTTTTACTTATGACATGTATTGTTTGTGTGTTCCTTTGTGTCTTCCCTGAGTCTGGCCAATAAAGATGATGATGATGACACTGACACACACACACACACACACACACACACTGAGTGCCACAGAGGGAGGGACAAAGTGAGTGAGTGGCCACACAGCATCAGCACTAGTGATCCACTGGTCTTACATAAGCACACAAGGACGTACAGTAAGTAGAAAATAGAACTGGCTTCAGTGCATGGCACCTGGCAGGAGGCACAATCATAAACAGAGACCCCCCATCTGTAGTGGAGACACCTGGGGGTCTCTTATGTAATGGCAAGGATGAGAGTCAAACATGTGCACACTGCTGCACACAATCACAAACATACAAACACACACACACACACACACAATCACATACACACACACACACACACACACACACACACAATCACAAACACACACACACAAACACACACGTGTGCACACACCTGTGCGCACATGCACACACACACACACACACATACACACACACACACACACAGAAGTAGAGGCTTCTGCACATGGTCCAACTCTCCAAGGGTGGCAGGCACATCCAGGTTGTTTAGGCGCCCCTGAAGGGAAGCAAGATCCTGCCCTTTGACCCCCTCTGCCATATGTCCCTCCCCACACCCTATCACACATGTCATAGTCAGTGGCCTAGCAGGAAAGCTTCATCGCTAGTCCATCAAGTCTCTCACTCCATCACTTGGGAACTTTCGAAGTGCATCTTCACTCATGCAGTGTGATATTTGGATTGTCATGCTGTTGATAGTGGTTCCTGCATCATTTATCCTGTATAAAATAGTTTCACCTCACTCACTCACTCACTCACACACACACACACACACACACACACACACACACACATACACACAAAGCCATAATCACTCACTACTGAAAAAGTCATCACAATCAATGAAGTAAAGTCATATTGATTACTTCTGATGGTTTTGTTTTAACCCTGCTGGAGGTCAATTAGATTACTGCTGTCAGGGGGGAACCTGAGGTAATGTTAGCATCGTTAGCATAGCACAGTGAATCTAGGTGAGTGCACTCTGATTAGGATCGTTAGAATAGCGTAGCACAGTGAGTCTATGTGAGTGCACTCTGGTGGCACTCCAGTCCCTGCAGCTTTATGGATGGCATGGATTTAGCCTGCCTCAGCCTGCCGGGGTTGTAATAAGATTAGTGATTTAGTTAGGGTAAGTAAACACACAGAGGCTAATGCTAGCGCTAATGCGCTGAGTCACTCTTCTCTGCAACTTTCTCCACCTCTATCACTTTCTAGAAGGCCTGAGAAAAGTGGACAAAATCACTCAGAGCACAGTGCACACCAGGCTAGCACAACAATAGGCTACCACAGACCTGAACTCATTTTCCACAGGCCATTAGACAACATGAGAAGCTTCTAAAGCTCCTATTGATTCCACACACAACAGACAACAAATGGTCACTGATGCCTACATAATGCCCAGGTGATTTTTGTAGCCTGCATTTCAGAAAGACTGGGGTGTGAAAGAACACTTGGATGTGAATTTAATAAAAATCATATCTGGCCTCGTAAGTGTAGTTCTGAGAATAACTCGAGCTGTTCGGCGAAGAGGCAGCACAGTGGGCCATCTTGCTTCCAAGAAAAGGCCAATAAAGACAGAAGGCTAATGCAGAAGAGGCCAATAAAGACAGAAGCTGCCATTTGTTTATCAGCACAATTGGAGGAGTAAAGCGATCTGAACACACTTAGTGTGTAACAGGATCTGGCTTCGCTTATGCCCTGCAGGCCCAGTGTGCGCGTGCGTGTGTGTGGAGGAGAGAGAGTGAGAGGCTGTAGGTTCTGACGGTGGTAAGGATGGCGTTATGCTGGAGAGGAGTGAAGTGGACAGAAGAGGAGGGCCAGATGACTCAGAGAGTAATTAGCCGGGCGATGAACAGTGCTGTTACACAATACCACAACAGTTGGCCCAGTTGCACAGCAGAAGGATGGTGTCATCACAGAACAGTGTCATAATGATGGGGCCCATTCTGTGTGCAACAGTGCCACCCGATGGTGGAAAGAGATAGGGTTCTGGGTGAAAGGTGACCATAATTTATTGATGCAGCAGAAAACAGAACTTCACATTTAATGCTTTAATAATGCAGGTCACTTAAGGATATGGGTAATTTGAGAAAGCTGAATCATTTTAACTGGAAATGCTGCCATTAATCAAAGGAGATCAGTTTGTTGGTAACCAGAAGGATCTCAGTGTTGTACAAGAGCACCTCGGGGATTACACATAGTCTCCTCACATGCAGACTTGAGTAAGGCAGTTTGTTTGGGACCAATTACCTCATTATCTGGTGTCTGAGCAGCTTAACTGGCAAAAATTGAGATTTCCTGAAGGGAATGTTAAAGTAACATCAAGCAGTTCTTTTTAAATGAATGGCTTCAAACTCATTTCTGACGCTACATTGGTTTATCATACAGAGAATAAAGCATCTGTCATTGCCAATGCACACCTGAAATGCTTGATATTGCAATTAATAATACTGATCAGGAAGGATAATAACCCATTTAGTCCTATTTTGACTACCTGGGTGCCATCTTGGCATTGAATGTTGAGGTATAATATAATCAGTCATTTTGGTGTTACTTGAACTGATACGTCACTTTTATAGTGTGGTATAAAATGTGGTTCATGTTTAATCAAATTGTGCAAATGAATCAATAACAAAGGTGAATGTCCCCTTGTCAGAGTGAGCTGAGGGGAGAGTTGTCTGTGAGGAGCACAGAAAGCCCTTCTATCTGCATAATAAGGGGTATATGCAGAGCAATCCTGTGAAAAGCAGACTTAAGAAAGAACAATCTGGCCCATTATGAGATGTGGCCCACTGATCAAAGTACAGTATGTCAATGGCTGTATTTACATGCCTCTCACTGTTCATAAGACTAGGCCACAGACCTGTCATGAAAGTGAAACATGGGTGTGCACTCTTTCATATGTAAATCTTGAAATCATGTAAATCTGGAAAATAGCCACTAAAAATCGGCAAATTAGGACAACGCTTGGCTGGTCTATTGTTTTTACCAAAGACGCACCATGTAGCCTACCCAAAGGTAGTGTTATTCTCACCAGCCATCCAAATCCAAAAGGTTAGAGTTCCCTGCTCTGGAATCTTGGTCAGCAACGGTCAGAAATTGAGCATTTACCTTGCCAAAGACTGTTAATGTTGTTAAAGCAGAAAAACGGAACCATCCAACTGACTTTCACATGAAGGTGTGTTGCTCAAAGAGTTGGTTGTGTTACTTTTGTATATTCACAGATGGTGTGAAAAGGACAAATAATCTGACAAACAGCAGCAAAACCCAAAAACCGTTCTCTCAAAATCATATAGAGGACACAAACCCACACGTTGTACCTCCAGTTCTCCACCAGGTGGCATTCAATCACTGATGCATGATAGAGAACAATTGCGTAGTAGAGCAGAGTAGAGTTACTTTCCCGAAGGAAATTAAGGTGTCCAGCAGCATACACATAATACACATAATACACAATGCAAAAACGTATCAAACATATTGCACACATCTGCATTCAGACAAGCGTAGTATCGTTTTCCATCCATGGAATAACATGATTGTCAGATACGGTTCAGAGAAGTTTAAAAAATTATTTTCACTTTATTAAGGATAAAACAAGGAAGCAATTTCCAAGTTGCACAAAAGAAGCAGAACACATCTTTTATTGCCCAGCCTACACTGCTCCTCAGCAGTTATAGGAAGAGTTAAGCATTTCCTGAGCAACAGCCTCATCATTGTCATGAATAAGATCTATGAAGTCAACATCCTGTGAGCAAATACAGTCACCTTTGATGTTGCTGTATGGGAGTACCATTATCTGCCATTGGATCAAAGGCGTGCTCACTGTGGTCTATAGGTCTCTATGGAGCCCCAAAGTGTCTGTATTAAAATCTTTCGTCCAGGCTGGCACAGTGGAAAGCTGAGTGAATTTGTAATTACCAATTCCAAACACGGTCATTACAACTGGCTCTCAACCCACTATACAGCCTACTGCCTTATTATAACATCTGGTCATTAGTTTAAACTCAGACTTAACATACCTACTGATCAACACACTGGATCAGTCTCAAAACACTAGCACAAAACATAGAGGGATGGCCTGGATCCACATCAGAATTCAAGTCTAATACTGTGATAGTCTGTTACTCCCAACCCCAGAGTTAATCACAAGGTTTAGTGTATTTAAAATGCCTAGCTGGCTTGCTTTAGTATGGATGCAACGTTTAATGTATTTAAAATGCGTAGCTGGCTTGTTTTAGTATGGATGCAAGTATTAGTGTATTTAAAATGCGTAGCTGGCTTGTTTTAGTATGGATGCAAGGATTAGTGTATTTAAAATGCGTAGCTGGCTTGTTTTAGTATGGATGCAAGGTTTAATGTATTTAAAATGTCTAGCTGGCTTGCTTTAGTATGGATGCAAGGTTTAATGTATTTAAAATGTCTAGCTGGCTTGTTTTAGTATGGATGCAAGGTTTAATGTATTTAAAATGTCTAGCTGGCTTGCTTTAGTATGGATGCAAGGTTTAATGTATTTAAAATGTCTAGCTGGCTTGCTTTAGTATGGATAAGTGGATAGGGTAGCTCCTCTGTGTAGAAGATGTCCAAGCCAGCGCTATTACACTGATGATTCAAGGAAACAGCAGCCAAAGCTAACCAGCCAGGGCAAGTAAACACAATTTCATTTTCCTTGGTTAGCTTTGACTGTCAAATCAGTGTGCAGCCTGCACTGTTCTGTGTTGGTCTTGGTCTCTGTCCTAACAACAGCACTCTGTGATCAACAATAGGACTATGGGTTGAAATACGGCAGAATTTTTGTTAAATGCACATTCTAAATAGTGAGCTTAGGGCTTCATGTTGTTGTTGGCACTGTCTGCACAAGCAGTTCTGTGGAAATGAAAACATCCAACCGGACTCAATACTACTCCTTCCAAAATTCCAGGCTGGCCCACGCAGCCACCGTTTGGCTGGAGGGAATGATTGACTATTAGCATAATTACACATAGTGTGAGCATAATATGCAGGCAACCCCTGGGTCAAGTCCTGCTCTTCAGCAGCCATTACTAAGACAAACACACACTGAGTGAGGATCTGATGCAGCTACACAGTGAACCTCTGCTGTAGTTTATCAGGCACACATGGAAGACAGTAAAAACTGCAAGGTAAGACAGGGAGAGCATAGTCTCTGTGACGTGCTGTAAGTCTATTAGTAATGTCTGGTTAGTAGTAGTCTACATAAAAGCATAGAGCATAAGTGCATGGAATCCTAATATAAAACATAAATCTGTGTCTTGCAACACTTTATCACAGAGCTAGACGATAGGCTGGAAGATCCAGCACAGCAGATGCTGGAGAGAGAAAAGCAAGAATAATAGTTGTGCACCTTCTTATGAAAATTGAAGAGAGATGTTGAAGAAGTAGGTTGCAAGGCTCCAAACTTAACACAAAGATGCCTTTATTGCAATCTCTGGTGACTTCAACCCTCTGTGACTTCTATCAATTTGTGGACTGTCCAACAAGGAAAAATAGGATGACAGACTTGATGTATGCTAGCGTGAGGGATGCATATAGTGCTACCCCCCCCCAAACACACACACACACACACACACAAAACACACACATACACCACCACCACCGCTGGCCATAAGATAAGGAGGCACTGAGGGACTGTTTTGAACCTACTGACTGGAGTGTGCTGCAGGATACACATGGAGAGGACTTAGAGGAGGTCACACATTGGACAGCTGACTGCCTGAACTTTTCTGCATGGATGTTGTAGTTCCCACAAGGACTGTGCGCTGCTTCACTAACAACAAACCATGGATAAGAAGCAATGTCAAAAACCTCCTTATCAAGAAGAAGAGGGCATTTAAGGAGGGCGACTTAATTGAGATGAGGCATATGCAGAGGGAGCTTAAACAGCTCAAACCATTTGAAAGAGCCAAAGAAGTCACTGGAAGAAAGTGGAAAGAAAATTAGAAGAAAACAACATGAAAGAGGTTTGGAGGATTGAAGTCAATTACAGGGTACAGGAGAAACAACACAAGGGTGATATGGCCAGAGAAAATCATCTTAATTTCTACAACAGGTTTGATGACTCTACCACTACTGTTAATGGCCCTGCTGTTGTTACTGCTGCTGCAACCACCCCAACACATCCCCCACCATTGCTTGCTGACTACTATCAACCCCACATCTCCATCACATCTCCGTCACATCTGTGACATTCCACTGGAGACTGACTGCAGGGCATTGTCTGCCAACATCACAGCCATCAAATCCACACCTCCATTGTCAACCTGTAACATTTCACTGCAACCCCCCACCACCACTGCTACCAGGCATGGCAAGTGTGCTACCAGTCTTTGATGGCCAGTGTCCTATTCTATGCTGTGGTGTGCTGGGGAGGCAGCACAAGGATGAGGGATGCTGGATGACTAGACAGGCTGTGAAAAAAAGCTGGCTCTGTTGTTGGCATGAAACTGGAGTCACTGACATCAGTAGCAGAAAAGAGAACCCTGAGCGGATTGATATCTATACTGGACAATGACAATCACCACTGCACAACACACTTTCCAGACAGAGGAGTATGTTCAGTGGCAGACTTCTGTCCCTGACATGCTCAACCGACAGGCTAAGAAGTCCTTTGTCTTACGGGCCATACAACTCTACAAAGTCACACAAAGGAGGTGTGAGACAGACTTGTCTGCTTGATTCTACACCCCCCATTCTAGTACAAAATCTTTTCAGTTTTTACTGTTTTCTATAGCTGTATTTACATTTTATCCAAAGCGACTTACATTTGTCAGCTATCAATTACATCAGGACCAGTCTCCCCTAGAGGAACTTAGGGTTAAGTGCCTTGCTCAAGGCATTTAGCATTAAACATTTTGTACTATTAACTGCTTATAATCTTTTGTTATATTGATGTGTTTTATAATGCATAGCCTACTTACACCTATGCTCTACCAGAAACTGAATCTGCACTAGAAGTGTCCTTGCACTGACACTCTTGCACTAGGGTTACCATAACATCCACCTGCATATTCCACACTACTTCCACACCAAACAAGTTAGTACCCTAAAAGGCACACCTGATAGGATCTATTCTCTGTATTTTTATAATGTATGTATGTCATGTGTATGCCATGTTGGAAGCTTGTGGATACCAGAATTTCATACGTGATAATAAAAGTATATATCTATCTATCTATGTAGGAATACTTGTGTCCACCACCAGTGGTTAAATCCACAACCAACAGCACAAGGAATTCACATGGAAACCTTTTAATGTGTTTAGGCTAGATGGAAAATATCTTTTTCTTCACAGTTTAAACTGGAAATGTGTGTTATGTAGCACGTGCGTCTGCATACAAACAAACAAACACTTTGCAAGTTTTTTTTTTCCAACTGACACCGAACCTGTTGACAACAACTGATAGTGGGTGTCTGTGGGTATAGGCTGGTAAGGCGTGTAGTGCCTCTGTTGTAGTGCATTTGTCGGCATTGAAAGGGTCATGTTTTGCTCTTTAATCCTGGCTGCGTGTTGTCGGTACCACCTGCAAACGACCACTCGGCGCATGGCACTCACGACACTTGCAAATAAAACCTCTCCATTTCCGATGAGTACCACACGAGGAAAAGTGCAACAAAAGAGGCAACGAAAAAACACAAGCCCCCGTTACAACCCTATCGCATGCTATAATAACGAATAGCACAGCAGCGCTCACTACACGGTCACATATGATATCATAAATCCCATGCGTACATTTCTGCATCAAAACAAACGGCGTCTGGAGTTGACCAACACATCGCTTTGCATATCTAATGTCGTCTATTAACAAACCACACCTTTATTTCAAAAGCGTGTCATCCGGATGTCTTGTCAAACATATTTATAACGGAAAACTCACCTTTGAAGAGACTTCCCATTCAGGGGGGCTCGCGCGCGTTACTTCCCGTTTGTTCGTCTCTCTCGCTCTGCGTCTCTCCACCCTCCGCGCGCACCGTCGGCTCCACAGCCTTTCCTCCCTAAACTTCACTTCCTAGTTATCACTTCAGTTCAGCTTCTGAAGTCTAACCTTGGCTATGCATTAACCGATTAAAAGACATGGAGATGAGTTGATTTTTGGCAGGGTTGTGTATTTTAAACCTAAGCGCAGATATTCTACGTTAATTACTCACATGCAGTTCTAAAAACAATTGTCAGGTTTTGTCTCAGGTTTATTTAAACTAACCTGGTTAGGTGTCTAAAGAATGTGTTTAGCAATAACAAATACAAAACCAGAGGGGAAAGCTCACCTTTAATCCAGAAGAACAAACATTTTCTTGAGGAATCAGGAGTGCTTTTGCAGTAGCCTACGCATATAGCCTAATGCCCTGGGTTTATCCGTGCTCCTGAAGGAATGAGGGAATTTGACAGTCTGCCAGTTTGGACACGGGGAACTGAACTCTCCCTGTCCCAATGCAGTAATACACAGTTTGGATAAAGTGTATGAAATGTTTCAACAGTGCGACCGGTCCTACTCTCTCTTTCTGTCCCCATCAGGTCTGCTCATGGTGCCATGGGTCTGAACAGAGTCCTCACTAGAACCAAGAGCAGTGAGGTGATTGCAGAACAGTCAGTTAAAGAGGTGGTTCTAAAATCTGGGATCATCATGTAGAAGAACTTATATATGGCAACCCCTTGACCTTACATGAAAAATTGTATACACACACACACAGATACACAGAAACACACACACACACACACACACGCTAACGACAACAACTATCATGGCTGAATTCTGGAGTAGGTTACAAACCTCTTGTGTGCTCCATAAACCTCATCAAAACAAGGCTCTCTAAAATGTAATACTGTATACTGTACTGTTATTGAAGATATTCCCTTTTACAACTACTGATTTTCATGACCACCCAGTAGAATATTATAAAGGTTCATCCTGTAGGTAAGACAGTAGATGCTTTATGAATATCTCCTGTTTATGTCTTTCTCTCAACAAAGCGTGAGTCTTTCAGATATGCTGTGTTCCTAAAAAAGGTCTTGATTTCTCCCATCTCATGTCATGGCTGGGTACAGGGCAGATGCAAACTTTGGCAGATGGTACCGCCCATGCTCTCAAGCAGAATGGAATGATTCCAACAAACTTGCTGTTTCCAAAAACGCATGCTGGGAAGTGTCAGATCAAAAGAAACTGTGCTTGTTTGTGCTTGACTAAACTCTTTAAATCACTTACTAAAATGATGGCCCTGTTTTATAGAGTGACAAAAAAAGATCTAGTGATGGAACATCCCAGATGGAGGCAGCATGTAGCACAGCTGTATGCCATTTTGGAACTGGAAACTGACACCTACCTACATCTAACAAGGTGGCATAGGACATAACAACTTCCTGGCCCCTTTCAGAAGTTTTTTTTTCTTTTAAAAAAAGTTCTTTGTGTGAATTAGCCTGTGTGAAAGAGGTCAAGGTAAAAGTTCATAATAAGAGGAAATAGATCAGACAGTAGCTGGAGCTGGAGAAAGCTGCAGCTTTCTGGAGGGGCTGCAGAGTACCCAGCATAGACAGGAGGGTCCAATTAAAGCACTTAGGTTGGGGGTCACCTTGTGGCTGGTACACCATTGTCTGTGACTTCTTTACCCCAAGAACCTGGAGTAGCTCGTTTATACGCTGGCTCCCCTGATCGGGGTGGATTCAACCTCCATCTTGAGAGTCGTTGCTAATCCTGCAGGTGTGTGCCGTTTAGGGGTGGGAATTGATAGGATTTTATCAATATCAATGTCAGTGTCGATTCTGCTTATCGGTACAATTCCTTATCAATTCTCTTACTGTTTAGAAGGCATTCTACACAGGTATTCAGAGCCAGGCATGGGGCAATAATATAGCCTATACCTCTAAAGTGACCAAAATTTATTTATCATATTTATGTTATTGGAATGAGGGAAACTATGTAGAACTGTGTTATCTATTTCAGATTTGTATTCAGAAAGACCCATTGACTTTGGTCTGAAAAACATGCTGGAATTAGCAGGATTTGATATCAGAGAGGTATGATTCTAGTGAACTGAACCATTACATTCTCGGTTCTACTCGATTCCTGGTTCTTAACTCCCCCCCAGCGCCGTTACAAGTACAGTCTACAGCACTAATTAATGCTCAGGATTCTCCTGTTCCCTGCTCAAAGCACATCATTAAACATCAATCAGCATTCTAGTTCAATTAAAGAAAAGAAAATGATTATTAAATGTATTTGTGGGTGTTAAACAGTATATGCAGGAACTGTAGGGATACCATCAGAAGATTAGAAATAAAGCTTTATTTTCGTTCTATTGCTTTTAAGACGGAAGATTTTTTTGCCCTAAAAATAGTAATTATTTTAGAATTAAATTTATTCTGTGTAATTAAGCTTCAGTGCTAACTGTGATGATGTACTGCATAGGCAGGTGCCTGTAGAGTAATTGTTTGAATATAAGAGAAAATTCTTGGTGGAGAATAGAAGACTGGATAACTGAATGATTCACATTCTTTCAGCTAGTGGACATAATCAGAGGTTGTCAAGCAGGGCTGGCTCCACTGAATGTATGTATGGATGGATGAATTGGGAGGTCACTTTGGGAATCCAGTGAGTTGACCTGTTGACCTCTGCATTGCTATTGTCAAGCTCAATTCAGCCTGTCGACAGACAGAGAAAAGAGACGTGCGCAAATCCTCTCAGTAAGAATCTGAATTTAGGCTCTGAATTTGGATTACAATCATGTGGCAGGAATGTAGGCCTCTTGATACCTCTAGATGAAAAAAAAAACAACCTGTCAGAATACAATGGCAAGGTGCTTCCCATGACTAATGTGATGAGCTTTTAAGATCCCAAAGAGAGAGGAGGTGGGAGTGGAGAGGTCGTGGGAGGGGTGAATGGGTTCTTAATGAATTTTCAGTGAGAGCTCAATGCAAACCACCGGCTATTAAATGTGTCATCATGCAAATGAGCGAGGCTGGCAAAAAAGCTTTATCACGCCAGTGAAATTTGATCGTCCCAATTAATATGAACAGTTACCACATCTCCGTTAATCTCTCCTCTCTGTGCTATGCTGTACTGGTGGAATGAGGGAGAATGAGTGTTTGTGTGTGTGTGTGTGTGTGTGTGTGTGTGTGTGTGTGTAAGAGAGAGAGTGAGTGAGTGGTTTTGTACCTGTCCGTCCCCACCACCGCCTCACAGTGAAATGACGTATTTACCATTCTGACGTTGTTATGGCAACCACATTGAACCGAGAATCTGGAGGAGGATGAATGAGTCAGCCGTACTGACTACTGGAATGGTGCCTTCCCACAATGCACCAGGAGAACACTGAATTGATCAGGAGAGAGGCTTTTGTGTGATGGAAAAACAGAAGCATTTCTGCCAGGATGATTTTCTTGACTTTTTTTCAAATTCAAAACAAAACCGAGAGATACATCACATCCTGATTTGTTATATTTATGGTGGGGTGGTGTTTGGTTGAGGTTGATCATCAAAGAACATAACCAGATCACAAACCACATTATGAATCTTTATTATCAAGGGGTGACTAATCTAGCCACATACCTATCCATAAGTTTACCTTGGTGAGTGTAAGGGGGTGTGAATTCCATGTGGATTCAGCCTCCTCTTCACATCAGATCCGGGCCAAAACTGGGCCAGAGATAAGCCAGAGTCAGTTGGTAGACTTGAATGAAGACCCAAGGGAAAAAAACACGGTTCTGGTCATACATACAGCATAATCGCTTGCAGTAAATGACACAAATCATTCTGAATATTTGTAATCACCTTCTGTGTGCAGTGTTATAATTTGTTGTATTTTGTCTTGGTGTTTCGCGTCCATGGCAAAATGGAGAGGACAGTGCTTACTCTGTCATTTGAGAGAAGTACAGTACTTACTCTGTGACTATCAAACCCAGTTAGTAGGACAAGACACTGAATCTTGCTGGTCCGAAAATAAAACCTGAGGCGATGTTTAGAAACCGAAAGTGTAACAACTATTTTTGTGAAGGGAACAACAGTTAGGGTAACTGGAAAACGTAACAGTGGAAGACAAGAAGCAGAAATGATCCGAGGGCCTTTATCCTTCAGATTGCCTGCAGAATAAACACTGGTGAATTTGTCCTGTAGGAGAATAGACTAGGAGTTGATTTGTCTTACAGGAGATGAGATGTCAAGAAGATGGGGAAGATCCTTCCAATTCAGCAGGATTCACCAGCAGCAGCAGCACTGTGCTGAATGACTCACTCACTAACTGTTGCTAAAGAACAATTTGTATTCCCAGCTGAGGGTCACTGCTGGGAGCAAGAGGTCTCTGGAGACTCCTCCATGATCCAGCAGATGAGCTAGCTGGTTCAGGCGGCAGGAACCCAAAGCTGTAATGAACCCCTGTGGAGCAAACACGTCCCTGAGTGGGGAGAACATGCTTCATGTAATGAGATGGTCTATTTTCATGACCCCTACATCATCTTCTAACCTCAGTGCAGAACCTGTAGGGGATGCTATGCAGTGCAGAAACCCACAGACATGAATGTCAATGGAGAGACAGAAACCTACTGCAGAAGTAGACAGTGGAGACACAGAAACCTTCTGCAGGAGTAGACAGTGGAGACACAGAAACCTTTTGCAGAAGTAGACAGTGGAGACACAGAAACCTTTTGCAGAAGTAGACAGTGGAGACACAGATACCTTCTGCAGGAGTAGACAGTGGAGACACAGAAACCTACTGCAGGAGTAGACAGTGGAGACACAGAAACCTTCTGCAGGAGTAGACAGTGGAGACACAGAAACCTACTGCAGAAGTAGACAAAGGATGGACAAAGGCTGTATTGAAAACCTATGGTGGACGTAGACAGACAAGAAGCCCAAAAGAGAGACAAGAAAGCCACCGTATGACATGAAGCCAAACACAGACACAGACATCGACATCTGCTGAAGAAGCAGGTGAGAACCCTGATGGAGAGATACAGAAACACAGATATGAAGCTCGGTGTAGAGACAGAGAAATCTATTACATGGCACCAAATGGAGACAGATCTCATCAATCTATTGAAGAAGCAGAGAGACAAGAAACCAAAAGGAAAGCTCACAAATCTGCTCTGTGTTCTCATCAACAGCCGCGTTGACAGATGCTCATGTGGTCATGTGAGCGAGAAGCAGGCCTTGCACCGAGCCGAATTTCATTTGACTGAGCGAGCGTCAAGCAGGCCTTGCACCGAGCCGAATTTCATTTGGCGGCAGGCAGGCTGGTCTTACACCTAGTAGAATTTGATTTGGTTTTATAGGTGCTACTGGAAATATGCAATGTCATTTGTCTCCATGGCAATGATGCAGATGCAGCGCTGCTTGTAGACTTGTGAAAATTGATCCTCCCGCAACAAAACGAAACAGTGTTTAAAGTTTAAAGCGCCCAGAACGAGCCAAAGAATTTCTAGTGTGATGTCTACAATATCTAGTCATGGTAGGGGATTTGTCTTCCAGATCAAGTGATTAAACAGTCTAGTTTGATTGACAGTTCTGGGGTGGCTCGTGTCATGATCCAGTCAAACCAGCCTGGGTGTCAAATGATTTCCCACTTCTATCCTCTCCTTTCTCTCCTCCTCTCTCTACCGTGTCAGGTCTTTCATTGATCTTTGCCAGCATATCCTACTGTTGAGTTACAGCCTCTCACGGGTCAATGTAGATGAGCCCCCGCACACGCTTGCGCACATACACATACACATGTACATACACATACACACACACGTTCACAACCGCAGACACACACATTCACACACACACACACAGATACACACACACTCACACATGCACAGACACATGCACACACACACATACACAAACACACACACACACACACACCCTTCATCTTCACCCTCTCATGTTTAGTAGCGTCTGTTCCAATAGGTCTATTCCTATAGGTCTATTCCTGCTCAATGGCACAGTGTGTTTTCCAGGTACTTCAGGTTCAAAGCCAGGCTGGAGAACCATTGTGGAGTGATTTGATCCTACACATCTTTTGTGAACCTGGACAATACACCATCAGTATTTGCAATAGTTTCTATTATGAAAAATCATTTGAGATTAAAATGTGTTCATATACCATATAGATTTGTCTGACAAGCATCAGAAGAAACAGCACAGCCATAATGAACAAACAACTGAGATTGTGCTTCTTTATTCTCGCTTTACTTGTCCGTCTCATAGTAAAATCTGAAAAATACCCCGCTTAAATAAAAACAAACAAACAAAAATAAAAACAAAACACTGTAAATGCAGGGTGTCAAAAACAAACAAAAGCAAAGAGTTGGCAGTCCATTCTTAGGCCAGATGAGAGAGCTCTTCCAGACAAAAGTGCTGTCATGATGTATTGCTAAAGCATTCCCATGGAGCATGTGGCTCTGAAGCGGGTCCGGTGCTGGTCTGGCTCAGCTTTGATCTGACCATGATCCAGGCCGGATGCAGCCCAGATCTGGCAGTCCTTTGGCAGATGAGTACTCGGATCCGTCTCAGAGCCGGCTGCAGTCTGGTGTTTTCTATATTTCTGATGCAAGAACCCAAACGAAAGCGAAAACAGGCCCAGACTTCACTGGACTCTATCGGGGCTTTGAAATCAGAATATTCAGAAACACACAGTAGAAATCTGCAAACACCGATCCATAAATTGTCAGAAAGAAGTGCATAACAATTCTTTTGCTCCAATAAAAAATGTGCTATTTTTCTATGGTTAAAAATGTTAATTGTTTGTGCTACTTAAATTGAAATGCTTTGAAACATATATTTTACACTGTTATTCTGAATCATCTTGTTGATCTAAAGGCAAAGCTTGTTTGCATACTCTCAGAGATTCTGTGCAGGTTTGCAGACTTACAGGTAGTGGGCAGTCTCTGCTTGAGCTCCTGTATTGGGATTGACATGGTAGTCATCCAATCAGAGTGGTCATCCTAGTGAATAAAGAGTCCCCGAGACTCTCAAAGACTAATCAAACTGAGAGTTTACAGGGACTCTTGGTCTGACCTATGGCAACGCAGAGAGCCTGAGATGATCCCGCCTATGCCATACACACACAGTAGCACAGAAGTCAATCCTGTTGATGCATGTCATGTTTACAAACACATTCAAATCAACCAAATGACAGAGAGGAACAGAGAGAGAGGCAACTGCATGCTGGAGCTGTGGAGGGACGTTAAACACCACGCGTGAGAGAGGCATCTTCGCCAGGCTCACCATCCTGCTGGGCACCTATCAAAATTACATCTAAACATCTGTGTAGCTGTTTCAGAAAGATAGCCTGTTTGGTGATGGGAGAATATGCCATGACATGAGTTAGAGGTGGAAACAAACCACTCCTTGACTTCTACTTTCAAGCAGTACTTTTTTCAGACAAGCTAAATGTTTTTTTTGTTTTTTATTTCCTCATTTTTTGGACTTAACGTTATGTCCTTTTTACCATCCATGATAGTGTGAATCAAACTGTGCTTTCTTACAGAGACGTCTCAGCCTTGCTCAGGGGCGGCTGTTCCTGTCTCATCCACTCTTCCCACATATCTTACAGTAGGACAGCAACAAAAACTGAAGCTGGAGAAAATGATGTGCTGCCTCAGTCGGTGTGTGTGTGTGTGTGTGTGTGCGCGCGCGAGCAGAGAGAATGAGATGAGTCAGTGTGTCTGTGCATGTGTGTGTGTGTGTGTGTGGTGAAAGGCATCTGTACTCAAGACAACTTATTCTCCTTCTCCCTCTCTCTTTTTTTTTGTTGACCTTTTTTATTTGCCCTTGAGACGACCCCTACCACCCCCTCCTCTGCTTGTCCAAGTCCATCCGACCGTGACTGTTTGGCTCCTACATGATCGTGCATTTCCCCCTCAGCTTATCCGCACGCTTCTGCTTGCTGGAGCGCTTGCCGTCTATGTTCAGGCTCATGTTGCGCTTCTTGTCCAGGTTGAGCAGCTCCTGGAACAGCTCCTTGACGTTGTAGTTGGTCTTGGCAGACGTCTCCATGAAGGCACACTTCCAGGCTTGAGCCTGGGCCTCGCCATCCCTTGTCTCCACCTCCCGCTGCGGCTCATCAATCTTGTTACCCACCAGCATGATGGGGATGTTCTCCACGTTGCCCTTGATGGCCAGCACCTGCTGGTAGATGGGCTTGAGCTCTTCCAGGGACTGTTTGCTGGTGATGGAGTAGACCAGGATGAAGGCGTGACCCTTGGAGATGGAGAGGCGCTGCATGGCGGGGAACTGGTGGCTGCCGGTGGTGTCTGTGATCTGGAGGGTGCACACGCTCTTGTCGCAGCTGATCACCTGCGTGTAGGTGTCCTCCACCGTGGGGATGTAGGTGTCTCGGAAGGTGCCCTTGACAAATCGCAGCACTAGTGAGCTCTTGCCCACGCCACCGGCGCCGAACACCACCACGCGGTAGTCGTTACTCTGCTCTGGCATCTTAAGGAGGCCCTGGAGGGGTGTGCTTTAACTTCCTTTGGTGCTTCTTTTTCTGTCACCTCTTCTTCCTAAGATTAGACAGACAAAAAACCCCACATGAACAGGAAGCATATACAAAAAAATATATTTAAAGTAAAAGTAAACTGACTGCCATTTAGCATATGATTTATCTAGAGGGACTCAGTTCTGAACATGGGGTTTGGGAACCACTGGTGGTCCTACTTAGTGTAGGCATCAACTACTTAGGATGGCTGAAAACATATTGTTGTGCATTCACATATTTCTGTATGATGGGAAAATTAATCTTCATGTACAGTCTATTTTCCTACTGCTATCCAGTGCTGGCTAGTATCTGCTGTAGTGCATTGTGTAGCAAGGATGCTGTAACAGGGTTGCATCTCTAAGCCTCTGTGTGATGTAAACACCACAACAAGCTGTGCCCTCCCTCCAGAAGCCTGGCCTCATAGATTATCATTAAGCTATACAAGACGCCTCAGAGGCTGCCCATTGATCGCTCTCCTAAGAGGTAGTTGTGTATTTAAAAGTAAAGTATCTTCACAGGCCCGGCCCAGCCCAACACTCAGGGAACAGCATTTACATTCATGATGGTGGCTTGAACAGGAAATATAACATAGGACTAGGGACAGAAGGAAGGAATCAAAAAACAGAACATGATAACAACATTATAACAACATTAAGTCTGTATGAAATATGTAAGATCATTTCACCACTGCTATTATAAGGGACATGGTGAGATTGGTGGTAGATATTGTTTACTGGTGGTAGAAATTCTTTACTACATGTAAGCCAGGAGGTTGGAGACTCCAGTGGAGACGGCTTGGTCATACTCGTTTGACGTCAGCAACAGTCCCAGTCTATTCATAGCTCATACATCTTACTGCACCAGAGTCAAGGCCATCCAATGCCACATAATGCATAACAACAGACCCTTCTGGGTGGAAGTTAGCTCAAGAGACTGAAGGCTGTGCTGGTTCAGATCTGGCCCAGATCTGGCACTGCGTCCGCAGCTGCATGGGTAGGTATCTATGTGTGAGTATCGCATGTTTGGGGTGACTGGGGGAGAAATGGGCTGACGGGGGAATTGAGAGTCTCCAAGCCACACAAGGAAACGGGATAAATGCTGATACTCTAAACTCCACTGCAACACACCAGCATGACAATAAAAGTCCATATGGCACCAGAGCGCCATATATCCAACACTGACATAGAAGTAAAACTCATTAAGCTTATTCTATGCCTTCTTGGGTGTTATTATATATTATTATTCATATTCCTGCTCATATTCATACGTGTGCAGGAATAAAATGCAACCCATGCAACACTACTGTGGGAATAATACTAAAAACACACAGAGAAGAGAAAGCTCAGCTGTCTAATCTGCACCTCATCAGAATCTGAATTAGGATGGGAAACCAGTTGATCAGATCTCACCTGTCACCTTCAATCTGCCATGTCCACAGGTGGGGGACAGAGCTGTAGCACTGCAGATTTAACAGTTACTATGGAAGTACCATGTTACTATGGGACTAATGTATGCCAGGGGTGTGTGTCCAGGGGGAGGGGTGGATTCACAGAGACTTTAGATGGCGGTTCTTAAAACTAGCATGAAAGACCAATGATTCAGGTAGCCCCCTCAGAGGAATACATGGATGGATTTTAAGAGTTAGGTATCGACTCACTCTCCCCCACCAGAGCTGAACCAAACTCTCATCCGCCATTTAGTTCCCACTGATCACCTGAGGGACAGAGTAAGACATGGCCACTCGCTGCGTTGGTTTATTGTATGGAATAAGCCTAAGAGTATAAATTCTCTCCCACTGATTTGGAAGAACTGATTGGGCAAAAATGGTCCTGTTGGGCTAATTCAGCGTCAAGAAGTTCTTTCGAGGAACCTTATCTAGCATGGCCAACACCTCGCGCAGGTCAATCCAGACTCTTCTCATGTGTTGTTCCACACTGGTGGAATGACCTTCCAAGTGCTGCCAGATCAACAGATACCCTTTATCATATATCAGATATACCATATCAGATACCACTTAATCTCTTAATCTCAGTCTCTCTCTACACTGCACTTCTTATTACACTGCACATTCATCTCAAAATACTGCAGATTTCATGTTAGCAATATGCACTGTTTGTTAGTTTTTCATTGTGCTGTAGCTTGAATGTTTATCCTCTTTTTGTAAGCCGCATTGGATAAAAGCGTGTGCTAAATGCATAAATGTAAATGTAAATGTAGCCCAAAGACAGGCTGTGTCAGAGGAGTCCTAGCCCAGTTTGCATCTCCAGTATCCCAGCACCAGGCAAGTCCTTTTAGCCTAGTTGAGAGTTTTCAGCGGCCCAGCGCAGCGTCAGGCTGCAGGGTTGACAGCTCTCCCAGTGATCACCAGCAGTGATCTCAGAGGGCGATGGGTACTGACAGCTGCCCCGATACTGTCTGCCCACGGCTCTCCTTCACTCTCTGCTGGCCACTTTCACGGGCACTTTGATTGGCAGGTCTTGACTGATGCAATCACAGGGAAGACCAGTTCACCACAGGCGTTTGAGCGCACGCATTGGAGCCCCTGAGAGGCGTAATGAGACAGGTGTCAGCAGACATCAGTAGAACGCAAACAGATAGTGACATAGGGGTCACCGTCACAGACACACTACAGTGGGATATCAAAACACACTCATACTTAAAACCCCTGTGCCAGTGGGTGGGGGCTTTCATCAATGCTTCTGTGGGCATCTTATGATTGACTTATAAACCCACACTGGATGTGACAGTGTGACTCCTATGACTAGCCTGATCTGTGCACTCCCTGAGAGCTGAAAGAGAGAAAGAGAGAGAGAGAAAATGGAGAGGAAGAGCGAGAGAGCAAGAGAGTGAGAGAGAGAGAGGCAAGAGAGTGTGTGAGAGAGAGAGAGGGCATTTGCTGAATATTCCCACTCTCCCATTGTGTGTCACTATACTACTGTGCTGAATGCCCTGCTGCATGTCCCTGGGACTCGCTATTGTGGTGCGGTTTTGGAACTCTGGGAGTTCTCAGGTTACTATGGAAACAAACCTTAAGGGCAGGACTGGCACGAAGAGAGTGGGGCAGAGAGAGAGGGAGTGAGAGAGTGAGAGTGGAAGAGAGAGAGGGGAGGGAGAAAGAGAAGGAGAGAAAACCTACATAGATAAGAAGAAGTTGAGGGGAGAGTGTCACCCTTGATGACGAACACAGTATATTCTCAAAGGTTTTTCTCATTCTTTAACATTGCTGTGGCAACCAACTTATGAAACGAACAGTCATTGCTGTGGCAACCAACTTATGAAAGCCTGCTGCCGACACCTTGTCACTCATGTTTTAAGCTTCTGAAGAAAACCACACAACACGAAACAGCCACTAAGTGTCACTGCTGAAATCCCTCTCATCTCATACTACCATATCTCTGACTGCTACATCAGTTCAGCTCCACTGAGGCTGATGAGAGCAATTTCCTCTCTATCCACCCTGCTCATGTTTCCTTCTAAATCACTCATATCCAAGCCACACTCAGCTTGACACACACACACACATACACACACACAAACTTAGACTCTGTCTATGCTACATGTGGCACTGGGGTAAGGATATTTGTTATCTGTGTGTGTGTGGAGAGGGGATCTAATGTGTGTGTTTGTGTGTGAGAGAGAGTGTATGTCTGTATGTGTGATTGTGTGATGTATGTGATTGTGTGTGTGTGTTCACAGTGGTCCCCAGCTCTGTCTCCTGCCACTGGGCAGAGCAGGCACAGGGCTTGCCTGTTGGAACCACAGGACTGGCGGCCCGGGCCCAGGAGATCCCCTCTCTATGCCTTCAGAGACAGACAAGAGGCTGAAAGATTCAAAACAAAACCACCTCTCTCCCTCACACACACACACAAACTCACACTCACACACAAACACACATTTATCTGAACTCCGCTCAGGAAACAAGCTCTGTGTTTTCCACTCTTGACAACCCATATGAAGGAGCCCAAACTAGTCTCTATTTTAGTTGTGGTCCTTTGATGTTTTTCAGACCATTTCCATTGCAAAGTGTTGGAACACTTATTACAGGAGAAAATCACTGTAATATACATTTCACAAACTGTTTAGTCACCAGTCTACCCTCTCCATCTCGCTGCCTACATTACTGATGTGATGCAAAACCTACTGTACGCTGCTCAATCTCTGACTGTCATCAGATCTTTTGTTGATTTACGCTGATAGTTTATTGTGATGAAGTGGCACCAGTTGTGGCACTTCTGCCTGAATGTGCTGTTTATGATATTATGTGTTATCACATCAGACGAAGGCTTGGAGAAGCATATTTGTGTATTTGTATGACACTGCTGTTTTAGAATGTGAAGGGCAGACAATGGCATATTAATGGTCATCTCTTGGAGGTGACTGCATAAGAGCCTGTGTGTTTGTACTGCAACAGCTGCCACGTTTCCAGTAAGACAACCAACTTGCTGCAATGCACTCTGGGATATCTGCCACTGAAGCCTGCTACATGAGACTTATGGGAACACTCAATCAAAGCATTTAGTAGAATGTCCTTCCATTTCAGTGGGATTTAATGGTCTAAAGGCATCACTCTACAGTCTATGCTATTAAACTACATACTGTTTCTGTGAGAGAACCCAGTATTTCTCCACCATGTTCTTGGTGACCTGCTATTTTTCACATTGGTTTGGCTAACAGTACACTTTTTGCCACATCCATAATGGCAGTACAATTCCATGTATTTTAATGATGCAAATGATTACATGACATTTGAGGTTTTGCTGTATTCAGCTATAGAGGTTACTTTAAAAATGTACAAAATATGTATTATATAATAGTTCTTGTTCATTTGTTGTCATGAAAAAAATGGAAAAATGGGGGAAAAAACAGTGTCTTCTAAGTCCTTGAGCTTACAGAGGTTGCATTTGCAGGGAAATGATTCTGAACAGCAGAGGACAAGAAGACTGACAGGCCCAGTGAAGGTTGACCAGATATAGGTGACTGGAGATGAGGACTTATTTTAGAAAGTAGGCCAAGGACACACACACAATCCTCACTCAGCCGTTTTTCTGTAGCAATCTCCACACTGAGGGAAATCCAAAACCACTGAAGCACCACACACAGAGGTGTGTACATGTCCGAGCATGTCTCTGAGTGTATCTCTAAGTGTATCTATATATGTGTGTGTATGTGTGTGTGTGTGTGTGTGTGTGTGTGTGTGTGTGTGTTTCATCATCTGGTACAGAATAAGTCCAGTCACTTGTATCCATCCAGTCACAAGTGCCCCATGAGCTATCCCCCTTCTGAGATCATACTGAAACCTCTTCATCCCACATATCTGTGTTGGGCTGTTGTAACACCCCTCACAACCTTTTAGAAGAGGGTGTGTTATGTGGCAAAACAAATTAAAACTCAAACTCAGAATTCCACATTGCATGGACGTCTAACTAAGAACGTCAGTCTGGCTGTGACAAATTCTCTGGTCAGAGCTTGTGCTGCTGTCCAGCGTATCAACATCAGAACACTATTATGGCAGTGACAGAACTTGTTCACTGGTCAGCTTGTGCTGCTGTTGTGTAGCGTATCAACATCAGAACAGTAGTCTGCTGCTGTCCGCACAGGATAAGCCAGTCCAGGCGGGTGGACATGTTGACATTGAGGTGCTGGGATGGAGCCAGAGGGGCAGCAGAGCCTCAGAGGGTAATTAGAGTCGGCCTCATGAATCACACTGACATTTCACATCCCAGACGGCACTGGAACCCCCCCCCTGTCTCGCGTCAATTGCACAGCTCACAGCAAATAGATGGACCTCTGAGGCAGCCAGTCCTCCCCATGCACCTACAGCACACAACCATCTGCAGAACACCACCTATGGAACTTGACCATCTACAGAAAATGATTCCCAGAATTAACCCCACCCTCAGAAGCATGATGTAGAGTAAAAACCGTACAGTAGGAAATGCTAGGCCATGGTTAATGATGGCGGAGGCAAGGGACAAGATGGCAGGATAGTGAGAATCTATTCACTTAGCCATTAGCTTTCATTGACAGAATAGGATAGGAAGAGCCTGTTGGATGCTTTCACTTTTGTCTGCACACTGCTAATCAATAACTGTACAAGTTTACCAATAATAATTATTTCAAAAGTTGCTTACATACTTTCATCAGTTACTTGAGTGAAATGTGAAAATTGGAAGAAGAAATAAAGTTTGTTGTTACTTTAAAATATTATTAATGACACAGTTGAAAATGACATGGAGGTGTACATATGTCAAGGCAATAAAGCTGTTGGGCTGTTTAGGCAAGGCAAGGCAATTTATTTATATAGCGCATTTCACACGCAAGGTAGAGTCAATGTGCTTTACACAACTAGAGCGCATTTCATACTCAAGGCAGACTTAATGTGCGTTATACAACTAGAGCGCATTATCACACTAGAAGTAAAAGTAAAAGGTCAATGTTATGTGAAACATAACAGTATAATATATACACTAATTTATTAGAATAGTCTCATAAGTTTCAACATGTTTCTAACAACCACGCGCACAGACCATGGGAACATCAACTCCTATGGCTAACGCCAAGCCATCTCGATCACGACAGCATTCTTATACAACCGTAACGTAGGCAAATACTACGTCAAACCGGCAGTGCCGCTCATGACTGCACGCCCACACAGATATCGGAGACCTGGCGCATCTTCTATGACTTTAACCACTGTAGTCAATCGACGCGCACACGTTTAGGCACCAACTTCGTTGATAACACACTTGCACAGACAAGCACTTTTACAGTGTGATAAAAAAAAAACTTCTCCTAGGTTTTGGTAAAGGGTTTGTTCAGCATAATCTTGGATACGTGGGTAAGCTCATGTACCGCAAACCAATGAGGTGCGATGAATGACCGGAGGCATCCTACGCATACCAGCCTCCCATACACACCCAGTCCCACAGATACTAATCCTCTGCTAGGCGATGCTTCCAGTCTGGGATGGGCTTATGGGAACTCGATAACAAACACAATAAATTACTCGTAAAAACACACTTACCTCACCGACCACTGACACGTAAGCGATTGACTACGATGGACTGTCGTTTTGCCCACACCTCATCATAATCTACATGCCTGTAGGCACCAGAACCAGACAAAGGGCCAAATGTTGGCTATAGATCTATGATGCCGAGAGAAACTGAGATCAGTGAGGGAAACTATTTATTTAATACTAAACCTTACTATTAGTTTCACAGGTGATGGGTATTTCCTACTCAAACAGGGTAAAGAAACAACAGCATCACCTGTTTCAGTACAATGATACATGCTGCACGCTTGTCACACTCTCAAAACAAAGGATGGCCATGTAAAAACAACAGTCTCACAACAAACCTTCAAACAACACCAGCTACATGGGTTGGATTAAAGATTAAGAACTGAACCACTGGGAGGGTGGCGGCGATTACATGCGCACGTGAGCTGGAGATCTATATGGCAACGAATGTATAGAGTTGTAAGTGGAAACGTCTCATCTTACCAGAGGATTGTGTGGCACCTCGTAAATGCTGCAGTTCGAGTAGACACCACTGAAGAACAGTTACTGGAATAAACACGCGTCAGTCTCGTTTCTGAACATTTTACATTTGTGGGAGTGCGAGCGATGCGTGGATGTGTGTAGTCCTCTTTAGTGCAAATCGTTCACTCTCTGTCTCGCGCGCGCGCTCCCTCTCACTCGCTTCCAGACTTAAAACGCCAGATGCCGTAGATAGGCGGTGCTGTTTTATTTTTCTCCCATCGAGGACCCGAGCTCCCTGACGTAGGCAGGGAGCCTTTGCGCTTTTACCGCCCCCGCTATCTTTTACTGTGAAAAAGTCTACAGTTGGCTGCCAAGGTTGAGACAAGCACGTTGGTCCCAATTGTCATTGGTCGAACCACAACTTCAACACCTAAAGAAATTTAACTGACGCACATCATACCCAGTATTACATTGTTATGCAAATGCAGTGCCTTTGGTAGGTTGTCGGTTTTAATTGGAGATCATTGAATAAACGTAGGCCCACTTATAAAGCAGGGTTAAGTAGGCCATTCTTCTCACGTCTGACCACTCATCACTTTAAAAGCTAATAAAGATAACATACTAGCCTGATTGTATTGATATTAGACAGTTTTAAGACATACCTTATCCTGAATGCTGGTGCTCCATACATAAGGGAAATCATATATTAATCTCTGAGTGAATGTGTCCCTCTAACGGCTGCCGGAGACATTGCAGACTACACCCTTCATACAATACCGAGTTCATTGTTTATTAGGCCGGAAGCCATACGCAATACATGTCGAAGGTAAGCCACACACATAGGCTTCCCGGAACACCTAGGTCAAAACACTAATTTTAGAATGTAATATTACCTAGTTCACAGTAAAACATGTTGTTTTTTTCATATTCAGGGTCAATCTTCTTGCCCGAATGACAATTACTCAACTGTAATATCTATCCATGCTGGTGCGTCAGATATCACACATATGAATGAGAGAGCTTTGGCACAGCATGTGTGCCTATTCTTATTATCAGTTTTATAGAGTTTTTTTGTATTTAAATTAAACGCTCATTTAAGACATGTTAATGCACAGACTGATTTTCATCTGTTCCCAAACAGGTTGATGTTAATCTGAGGACACACACACACACACCTGTGAGAACAAATAAAGGGCTCCAGTGATCATCACAAACACATCAAGGATAAAGGATACAAATCTACAGATTAAGACAACAGGGACATACTTTTAAACCAGGATAAAGGCATTGAGGGTCCAACAAATCTGCATGCAAGACAGTTAGTGCAAACAGTATATTAAAGAAACAGAGAAATTATGAGTGTCAGTGTATGAAAACGGGTAAACACAGAGGTTTTTATAAACCATGCAATGGTTATGCATAGATGTTTATGATGTCCAGTCGACTGACTATATGCTGACATATAGGAGATATTTATTCGTGTCCAGATTTAAGCCCAACTATTTGACTTACATTGTAATTATTTAAAATGAATATAACAAATTATGGCTAATTCTGGACTCTGCCTGTTATTAAATTTACATGTTGCACGACGTCAAGGTGAGAGAGGGGAAGCGAGGGAGAAGGGAGAAAGAGAAAGAGAGAGAGAGAGAGAGAGAGAGGGCGGGGGGGGGGGGGTGTTGGGTTGGAGGGACGGAGTCAGATACACCACCGTTTCAGTCACACATCGCAGTGCACAGCTAGTACCGCCATCCCCATTGCCATAGACCTGGCTCCACGCCCTAATAAAACAACGCATCTTCTGCAATGAGGTAAGTTTCCGTTTGTATATACATTTACTAAGTGCTTTCCTCAATCAGAAGTGATTTTCTGCAGGTTTGGATTGCGGTATGTGAGTTTAAAGTGAGCTTTGTTCCTTATTCTGCCATGAAATCGCTGGGAATCTTGACAGTGGTGCTGATGCGAATACTAATAGCACGAGAACACTTGAGGTGGGGGAATATTCGTGCCTCTGCTGTGATACGAAACCGGATCACCGTAACTGCCCTGTTTATATTTATTATCATTCAACGGTGATAGATAACGCTTGTGAAAAATAAAATCTTTGACTAAAATACGATTTTTCACATAGGCGAGTGGGCAAGGTCGACGGCCAAACCGTGCGGATGTCGGGAGTTCGCAAATAGGCTACGTCTTGATATATGCTAATTAGCTTATAGAAAGACTGTTACCTGTGCCAGCTGTATGATCTGCAGCGTATTCTGTTAAAGGAAGTCATTCATATCGGCTATGTCATTTAGTCACACGCACAAAAAAACAAAACAAAAAAAAAAACAGTCGGAATCCATTTCTCCCATGATGCAGCCTCAGTGCCTTAGCATCATCTCGAGGCAGACATCCGCTGTTACTCGGAAATTGTCTTCATTTTGACATCTTTGATTCTAGAATAGCATAATTGCTGCGTGGCATAAACAGCAGGGTATTGCCCCTCGTAATTAAATAACGAATTGATGCCATGCCTATTTTAAGGGAAACAAATGGGATAAATGCATCTTGAATATGTCTGATCGCACCGCTCTTGCTATCAGAACAGCCTAATTTAAATTCCTTCGCACAAGTGTATTGTACAAATGCCGATTGTTCTAAAATGGTGGCTGTTGGACCCTTTTAAAGACCATAAAGATGCTTTATCAATTCTAATCCATGCATGTGATTGGTGGAGACAGACAAACACAGAACAATGCTCAGCTATATTCAGGTATATATTACTGTTTTAAAAAGCAATCTTAATCCCAGATAAGGAGCCACACTAAAAAGAACAGAAAATACGAGTTCAACGTACTCCCTCTGATTTAGGCTAGGTAAACTCTCTCTCAAATTCAAATTTAAAATGCTTTATTGGCATAACCAATCAGGGACACATTTACATGTCCAGAATTTCCTACTGGATAAGAAAAGTATTTATCTAGCGATCATATACAATAGGCCTATATGACAGTAGAACAATCTCTCTCTTTTCTCTATAATGCTCATTGAATCATGACATGGTTGACCATGACACTGAATTTGAAAGGTGGCCATTCTAACCATAAAATGTGAATCTGACAATCATTGATCCTGATCGAATCCAACTGAGACGTCCAGTCTTCTATTCTGCCGGAGAGAAAACACAACACAACTTAAAGGTAAACAGTGACTTCAGGAGAAAAGTCAAACTGGGAAAAAACACCAAAATCTCACACAATGGTATGGTTGATAGTAGCATAGTGTTAAAGACATTGTGATGCACTAGTCACAGGCCAGACAATGTGTGTCTGTAATGTACTGGGCCATAGTGTTATGATGTTGCTCTGGGTTTGTGATGCTTTGGTCCTGGTTGTGTCTGTGTTAGTGCAGGGCAGGCTTGTGTCAGTGGTGATGCTGTTGGTACTGATACCGATTCTCCCCCAGGGCTGTGCTGGGTCAGGAAACAGCAGGATGAATCAGCCAGGTCTGCACAGCTCCTAAAAACCCAAAGACCAACAGGCCTGTTACATAAGCTTATGTAATTCTTTTTGGAAGGAGACAAGGGCAACTACAACTCACTCATTGCTTGGTATTTTGTGTAGAGAAAACATTTGAGTCACAAGTAGTCAGTGTGTGAGTGAGTGAGCGAGTGAGTGAGTGAGGGGGAGAGATGTGGAAATTGACATTCTGAGAGCAAGCAAGAGCAATTTAAGTAAGGGCTACAGGAAGATGAATTAGATTCATAACACAAGTCCATTTCTGGACCCCTTTCGAGATAATCTTGTGCTGGACAGACACTCCCTCAACTCCACACAGTGCTTTAAAGATGCGAGGAGGAGGCCTAATCCTCTCTGCATGGGCTGGTGCTTGGGGAAATAATGAAAAGACACTCATCTCCCTCTGACACATGTACTGAAATCACTCAGCCACATCCTGCTGGTCTTTTTGGCAGAGACTAAGGACTGCATATATAGTCACTGGCAGAGTCCATCTGTGTTACTGAAAATGTAATATTGATCTGATTATGAAGAATTCAGAGAAGAAGACAGAGAACTGTAGTTGCCGTTCAGATCAACAAAGACATACATGCACAGAGACAGCAGTTACAATCAAACTATGTGCCATAGCAAATGCTATTGTCAAGATTTTGATAATCGTTTAAAAAAATCTAAATGTAATTGAACACATTTAGCTCTGCTAATTTAGTTGAATAGATGTGATTTAATATCATCACTGGTGACGATGTATTAGTGTTGAATTAGTGCAGAATAATGTATCTCTTGTTCAGTGAAAAAGAGAATATTTAAGCAATAACCAGCATATTTGCCAACATCACCCCACCTGAAATTGAATGTCACAGCTGAGAACCACAACAGGACTAAAGTGAACCTTTTTGTTGTTGCTTTTCTGTAAAGAATCAAGTGGATCGAACAGACAGACAGATAGACAGACAAGAGTTCATCTATCTTTTTACCAGGCCTGATCAATCCCATGCAGAGATTGCCATGGCCCATCCTCACCTACTTATGCCTTATTCAGGATAGTCATTTTTTCTTTGTGTTTGACTTTCACTATTGACCATGTCAAATTAGGTGTTCAGAGAATCCTAAACTTCCCTGGGATAAATGTCAATTTAGGGCCACATCCTACCAAAAACATTTGGATCTGCTGGACTTTCTGTCAGTGATTTACACAGGGAAACTCAGACAACAACCACACGTCACACCACAAGACCTGTTCTTCTTTCTACATCATATAAATATAAAAAAAAATGGGAAATTGTGCTGAAATTGTGTAATCTGAACATATAACATCACCCCACCTTATCGCCATCCGAATCTACATCCCTAGCCATTGTCTTGGCAATTGGTAGCCACCCTAATGGTGCATCTGCATCTCCCAGGCGGTGTCCATGTCCGTTTGATGAGCTTAGATGTAATGTTGCAGTCTGTCTGAACTGATGTGTCCCCAGAGAGGACATTCTCAGTCCCAGGTCATTTGAGAACTTGCATGCCATCAAGCCAACCCAACCCAGTCAAACCCAGCCCAACCCCTCCAGTGCCTGGAGGCTCCACCCCTGCTGATAGGGGAAATGCTGTTGTTGGTTTTTTTTTCTAGTGAATTCCATCCAGCCTTGAGCATAATGCTGTATTGATCGTCGCTTAATGACCTCAGAGGGAAGTGCAAGTCATGGGATGGGCTGATCGGAAACATTATTCCACTATCCCCCACCCTCTTTTTATTCCGAACCCCAGGCCACAGGGGTACTAGAGTGGGTATTTACCCCAGAACCCAGGACACAGGGGGTACTAGAGTGCGTATCTACCCCTGAACCCAGGACACAGGGGGTACTAGAGTGGGTATCTACCCATGAACCCAGGACACAGGGGGTACTAGAGTGGGTATGTACTTTCTCAGAGGATGAACTGAGGATTGACCTCTGATGATATGCTGCTGATATGTTGCCTAAGCCACGTGTGCCTAGCCGATTGATCAGTGTGATTTGCCACGCCTTGATTGATCAGTGTGATCAGAGCACAGGCACACTGGAGGATTCATACCGAGAGAGGGGGAAGAGGGAGGGAGGAGGAGAGGTTATTCTCTCGTTCATTTGGGAGAGGGTCAGATGGTTCTATTTGTTACCTATGATGTCATAGCGAACTCAGGCAAATTGCATTTCAGACAAGGCAAATGTACATTTATACATCTTATTTATACATCTAAAATCATGGATACACATTGGCTATTCAAAGTGCTTTACAACACTCTGCTGTTTTCCAAAAGGTTCCCAGCATGTGTCCTACTTTAGATATTTGTTTCAAGGCTGCTAAACTGATCACATGTAAAGATGAGCTCCTGTCGATGTGTGGAAGGAGACCACCGTTTGAAGAAGCTGATCTATGACTCATTTTGCATGGGGAGCCTTACTGTATATTATCTTGCATTAGTGCTATGAGTCCATGAAATTTTGATGTCCTTCTGGGGCTGTGCAGCCCCGGTGGAAAGGTGTCCACAGTTCAGGGCTGAATAATTGAGCAGTGTCAGAAGGGACCTCTTAAACCGGCTGAGTCTGAGTGTGTTTCCCGGCCTCCTCTCCACGTTGCAGTTGCAGCAGTGATCCTCTGGCCTCTCCATCTTTAACACCACTACAGTGGTTTGACTGTGTCAGAGATGAACAATATCCTGGATGTTTTCTCATTGATAAGATTTGAGAGGCACAGCACAGCTTTTTATGCATCTGGTGCCTGTCTCTTGACTTGGCTTTCAGAGTCACTTGTCATTTGTAATCAGGCTGCTTATGCACCAGACCAGTAGACTAGTTGAAATGAAACCATGCCATTCAATTACCATCAAACTGTTGGGATAATTGCATTGGAGAAATTCTAATCAACAGTCTGGTAAATGCAATTAATGTGTGCTGTTTCTGATTGCCTTTGTGATTGTCTGTCATAGCCATTGGGGGGGTCTTTACCATGACCTACATACACTGCAGGAAATCTTGGCAGACAGCCGATATTGAATTTATCTTAAACAAAGAACCCAAAGAGCTGTAGAGATACTATACTCACACAAAAGATAAGATATTTAAGGGTGTTTTGGTTTGAATATTTGCTCCCTCTTTTGTCTTTCAAAAGTGAACATCAAATTCTCTTCTAACATTTAATTTGTAATTTGAGAACTGCAACACTGGTGCATTTATTGTGATCTCAGTCGGGGACCTTGTCGTGAAAACACTACAGTAAACAGGAAACATAAACACCAACAATAACAATACCACACACTGACGAGGAGCATCATGACCGCGCCTCGGAGAGGAACCAGAATGCTCAGGCATGCTACAGTCATTTAATGGCAGGTGCCGTTGCCACGGCAACCAGCGGATGGCAGGATGTATGTGTGTGAAGATGTGTGTGTCTGTGTGTGTGTGTGTGTGTGTTTCTCCGTGTGTGTGTGTCTCCGTGGGTGTGTGTGTCTCTCTGTGTGTGTGTGTGTGTGTGTGTGTGTGTTTCTGTGTGTGTGTGTCTCCGTGTGTGTATGAGGGAAATCCAGTGCTTCTTTTGGCTCTTTGTTCCTCTTGCTGTCTTCCTCACAGCAACCATGTGCTGTAGCACAAACACGCTCAGAATAGAGCAAACACAACACTAATGGAAGGGTAGAGAAAGCTTAGCTGTCCTATAAATATCATGTCAGCCTAATCAGTCACAATTCTGTGTAGTCCTCATCAGACAGGAAGTGATATATTCAGTTAAGTAGAAATAAACACAAGACATGATTCTGCCCAGTGGTGTCTGTGTGTGACATTTTCCACCTGATGCCCCCTGTCTTCAGAAATCTAGGAACAGTAAAATGTCTGAATCCAGGCGTCCATTAATGACAAAATGGCTGACTCTCCCTCCTGCAAAGCCCCTTCCCTCTCTTGGTCATTTATTGGAACTCCTCTCCTCCATCTCCCGCTATGGTGGAGCCTCATCCTGGCTTTTTGATGTCGATATGCATCTTTGTGATGCTTGGCTGAATGGCATGGCTTAATGCGGGATAATTTCACCCAGTGCAATATGTCCCTCTGCCTCAGACTGCCTCTGCTCGCATGAGTGGGCATGGGGCACGGATGGGGCCGAGCCTGGTTATATCACAGAGGGCTTCATCATCCCACGGGGCATGGGCACTTCTCAGCGGACACTGAAAGTGGCACAGAGCACAGATGTCTGCCACGCTGGGCACCCACGCTGGCGCCAGTGTTTGTGTTGTTTGTGTTTTGTTGCTGTTGTTGTTGTCGTTGCCTAATGATGTTCCATCATTCCATGAGGTGTCCTGCTCTTAGAGGGTGTGTGTGTGTGTGTGTGTGTGTGTGTGTGTGGATGGGTCTCAAATGGCGTCTTGGACCACACTGTGTATTAATCGCATCATCAGCAGGGGTGGCATTATAGCTGGCATTAGAGAGTGCGTGATTATGTGTGTGCGTGCATTTGTGTCTGTGTGTGTGTAGGGGCGTGTGTGTGTGTGTGTGTGTGTGCTTCAGGAGACAAAGGCACACTCATTATGAAAGATGAAAGGTGGCAGCACGGTTCTTTGCTGGTGAGTCTGGTGCATTGTATTGAGAGGAGAGGCAGGGTCAGCAGGTCAAAGAAGCATAGAGGGGTCTTGCACACATCCACCTCTGAGTGTATTATCATGTGTGAACCATATGAAGAATTTAGATGCAAAGCCCTCTGAGTCCATCTTCAGGAAAATGCAAAAATTCAGTTGTTTTTATAATAATTTCCAAGTAATCTCCATCAAAATGCAATTTGAATGTTATATATTATCAAGCAAACACAAATCAAGCCAAAGCAATCCAATTGGAGTAGGACTGATAATAAAGTTTACTAAAATTATATATTATATATATTATATATTTCTGTAAATTAATTGCAAATGGACTAAGAGAGTTTTGCATCTGAACTCTTCAAATGTGATTTGTATCACCTGTGTGTCTAGTCATGTGTTGAATGTTGTCTGGTGTAGGGAGGGGTGTCTGTCTGTGCCCTGCCCTGGACTACCGATGCAAATTAGCCTAAAGCTAACTCTCGTACAGTGTGTCAAATGGCAACATTTATGGTCCCCCACAGAAAGGACAAATACATAAAATAAACAGAAATACTGCATGCCTACGCAGAAATACAAACACTAACACATTTGCAAATATTTACACTCATAATACACACAGACAGACAGACAGAGACATACATGCATACACACAAACACACACGCCCACACACATATACACACACATGCACACACACACACACACACACACACACACACACTCACACACACACACACACACAGCTTTTACAGCTCATGGACTTGACATTTACAGTAAGCCTTAGGACACAGAGAGAGAAATGTGTGTATGTGTAGGAAGTGTGTGGGGGTTGGGTTAAGGACTGTGGATCATTTTGATTTCTGCACATCAATGGCTCCCCCTCATCCGAACTGAGGAGTAACTGCCACGTTTTAGCACCTTTTTTACTGGGAGAGCAGGGAGGGATGGGGGATTGGCTGTTTCCATAGCGACTACCTCAGAACCATCCCCCTTTCATTGGCTGGGCTCTAACACTCTCTTGGCTGCCTTCTCACAAGCTTCCCCCATGGGAGCACAGATCTCCACACAGATTACCCAGCCAGCCCTGCGGTAGCTCATACAGCAACACACACACACACACACACATACGTACACACACATACACACCTACTATACATGCACACACACTGTCGGTTAGCAGTCAGTGAGAAACTGGAGAATACAAAAGAGGAGTCTCTATTTCATCTTCTGACACTAATGTGTCACAACGATTAAAGTGTCAGCCTCAGAGAATGAAGATGGAGGGACACGCATGGCCACGGTCCAGTTACCCTTTGCTACCACCCCCAACACACACACACACACACACACACACACAGACCAATGTATTCCCAATGTATTTCTTTATTCCTTTTGATCAGTGAGAGAAAGCCAAGCAGGAGAAATGTACTGGAGTGTGTTGAGTCCCAGTGGACTGGGCCACATGGCGATGCAAATCTCACTCTAGCATCAGTGACCTGCTTGCCTGCCTGTCTGCCTTCCAGCTCTATGCATTATTGCTAATGAGCTCCAGAGCGTCACCCCTTAGAGAACATGAAGATGGACAAATTCATCTGTGTGTTTGTGTGTGTGTCTTTGTGTGTAGATCCTCAGGATTTCACAGCATTTCTGTTGGGACATAGGGGTTTATTTTGAGGATTACAATGTATTAATATGTATTCTCAAACTAATTTAAGTGTATACATTTCTATTTAATTGAGCTTATACGTGTAATTGAAAACCTTTGTACAGAACTGTAATGTTTTCAGTCTATGTACATTATTGTACAGTATTTTCGTACCCAGATAAGGTACAGACATAGTTGCAATTATACAACAAAGTATGCTGGTTTATAGGTTACATTACTGTAAGGCTGGATACAGATGTCAGGGACCACTTAGACCCCCATGCAGCTTTGGATTTGGACCAGAATAGTACCAGCACAAGGACATATCTGCTTCAGCACAGGGCCCGGTCCGGTTCAGAGTTAGTTGTGTGTGGATGGAAAAAAATCTCACCAAGCATGAATATTCCTGTCTTTGTTTCCTGACCATTAGTTGTGTGTGTGTGTGTGTGTGTGTGTGCCCATTGATTGATTGTGGCTCTATTAGTGTTTTGATTGATTAGCTGGAACACTGGATGGTCTTTGCATAACCAGCTGACCTTAGATGGAGGGTATGTGTGTGTGTGTGTGTGTGTGTGTGTGTGTCTCCTAGTAGCCAGTTGTCTGTATTGTGTTTTTGTTTGGAGTGAGATCAGTTAATGTGTGTGCATGGGTGTGTGTGTGGGTGTGGGTGTGTGAATGAGTCTAGCTGTCAGGCAACTGTCAGACAGATGATGTGTCTGGACAGAATAAGGACAGAATGAGGCTGTGTTGATGTAGAATAAGAAGACTTGCATGTGAGTACTTATTTTAATTAGTTTTATACATATTTAGAATTTAGATTTAATCAAATAATGTGAAAATATTTGTTTTCTGTTGTTTATTTTTAACGTATGCACAATAAATTGGACAGATGGAGATTATAGTTTAATTACTATCTGCTACAGCCATCACTTTAGAAAAGAACCAAAGTAGCTACTCAATACCATGACCATAACATACATACTTGTGTTCTTTTAAATCCTGCAGTAGAACAATAGTTTGCCATGGTCAATGTGTTTTAGGCAAGGGTATCTAAATGTATAGGCTGACTCCATACCCCAGTTATTTGTCTTTGGCTGCCCTTCAGAAATATTATGCTTGTGTCAGAGGGCCCTTTTTGATGTATGCTAGCTGGGGGACCTCTCTTGATGAATGGCGGCTGTAGGTGTTCTACTGAATAGATGGTGCTAAGGTTGGAGGAAACGCCTGTGAGATCCTAGCCTCACCTCCCCCAACGCTTACCCAGGGAGAGAGACTCACCTCAGAAGGACAAAGCCTAGACACACACACACACACACACACACACACACACAGCTCTATATAGAAATATTAATTATATAGTAGTCTGTTTTTTTATGTGGCCCTGTATATTCAATATATCTCTCTGTATTTTTGAGTGTGAATGTACAGTATATGAGCAGTAGTTGTGTGTAAATCTATAGAACTGTATAGCGTTGTGCACATTCACATCCAGCGGAATGAAGATGTTATTGTTCTCACCAATTACAAGGTGATGTGTGTGAATAAGTCCATGATGTGCGACGTAGTTTAACAGCCTTGATGCCACTGACACTCACACGCTCACACACACATACACCTCCACTTTCAAATTCACCCAGTACCACACATACACACACACACGCACACACGCACGCACGCATGCACGCACAAAGACAGCTGGAGTGGCCTCATTATGCACCAAAAAAAGTGCTGAGGTTTGATGCCCATGAAGGCTGCGTCTACCACACACACACACACACACACAGAGGCTCCGCCTGCTTTAATCGGACCCATCGGGGTAAGCTAAATGAATCCCATGGTGGCCCTAAACTAGGTGAACCGGGCTGCCAACTGCACTGCAGGTTAAACACAGCCTGATCAAACTACATCACTGTTTCATAGGGATTTTGTATGAATAGCAAGCACAGCCTGATCTATCAAACAGTTACATTACAGTAATAACCACAGAGGACAAGAGACTAAATCTTGCATGCATTCTCCTCCAAAAAAGCCCTCTTAAACCTGATCTTTTAGATGTGTGTTTGTGTCAGCAAAATGTGTTTTAAGTCTAAACCCTTTTGTGTGGACGTTTATAGCAGTGGCTTGACTGCGATGTTAGCACACTGTATTTGTTCAGTGATACAGATTATACAGAGACAGTTGTATTCAGGTCTAGCCAAGCGCAAACATCCATCACAACAGACGTAAACTCTATTTGACAGACCACTGAGCGACTTCTATACTGTAGTCCCTGCTCCGGGAGATAGATGAGATCCAAGCGTCTCACCGAACACAATGAAAGCTCTTCATCACCGATATTATGAGGGACTCCTTCCTTGGTTGTTATATCTCTCTCAGTTCCTGAACCACCCTTCTCTCTGCTTCGGCTTCTGATTGTTACAGGAAAAACTAAACAGTAAATCTAACAGATAGATTAAATAGAGACAGAATGCTAAATCTAATAGATTATTTCATATAATTAATTTGACGTGTCATAAAATCATATTTTGTAAATCGTATAAACCTTGGGTGTGTTCTACTGCTTCATCTGTGTGCTGGCTGGTTTTATGCTGTTAATATACTTTAATATTATGAGAGGACGGAATCTCACTGTGAGTCCAACTGAGCTGTATGGAGTCATATTGAGCCTCTTACTGTTCTCTTTTGGGACACTGGGACACTCTCCTGATTCTTCTGGTCTCATCCATTGAATTAATATCTGTGTGTGTGTGTGTGTGTGTGTGTGTTCCAGGGACCCAGTGGTGTGAAGATGGCGAACTCGGTGGCGTCGTACGACCAGCTCGTACGGCAGGTAGAGGATCTCCGCAAGGAGAACTCTCACCTGCGTCGGGAGCTCCAGGACAACTCTCATCACCTGTCCAAACTGGAGAACGAAACCTCCGACATGAAGGTATGGCAACTCTCTCGGAACCACACACGTCACAACCTCCACACACATGCTGGTTTGCATTCATAAATGGACTGCTTCATCTGCACATTTACACATTCAGTTTAATTCAGTTGACATTTACACAAGATTTCACATTGTTCTGCTGCTTGAGGATGATAAGGTTGATGAATCGATATATGATATAGGCTATGATGCTTAATGAAACGTGAGGTAGCCTACTGGGAGATGAGAGGCCATGATGGACTCAGAGATTCCCCCACTCCCAAGCCTCACAGATGGCTTGTTAGGGTATCTCCTCCTCCTGGGTCTGCCTTACGCAGATGGGTCTCCATCTCTGAGATGGATTCCACTCGTAGGCGCTTCCTGTTCAAAGGGATTTTTCCATAATGCACGTAGAGAAAGGGCTCTGTTAATGGCCATATGTGACTGAAATGGATGGGAAACATTCAAGTGGATGCCTCCAGTTGCTTGTTTTTGATGAAAGCCGGGTCCTTTCCTCTTTCAGAATGTTTTAGTAAACTAAGGATGTCCTAGACTCCTGTGCCATCTTCCAAAGTGATGAGTTTGATGATGTGCCCCTGTCTGCCTCTGCGCTGACCCAGTTTGTTCTAAATGGCCATAAAAATGTTAATGGTGCCTGACTGCACTACCCACACTGACTGATGCCTCTGCTCTGGTAACCCTTCCACTGCTCTCTCTCTCTCTCACACACACACATTTTCTCTGTCTCTCTCTCTTTGTCTCTCTGTCTCTCTCTCTTTCTCTCTCTCTCTCTCACACACATTCTCTCTCTCTCTCTCTATCTCTCTCCTAGGTCTGCTCTCTATCTCTATGTCTTTCTCTCTCTTTCTCATAGTTACTCTCTCGTCCTCCTCTCCCTCTCTTCACCCTGCTCTGTACATTCTCTCCCTTCTGTCTCTTTCTCTTTCTTTCTCCTTCAATCACCCCAGTGCCCCATGGGTCTCTTTCTCTGATGAATCCCGTCCCACTTCTGGGTGGAGGAGATTCAGGTGAAATCATTATCTGTCCTCTAAAGATGGCACTGGTGTTGATCTATTGCTCTGAGCTGCAGTATATCAGTGATAGCTCAACTATTACAGAATCCTAATCATCAGGACTCAGAGCTTTACTGCGAGAAAGTATTCAGCTCAAAGTGTTTTACTGCAAGCCTAAAACCACCAAACTGGCTCTTGTAAATCTGATAGCAAGGGAATTTGGTTTAATTATCAGGGTTTCCTCCCTGTTGTTCCCCTCTTCCCTATGAAATGGGCAGTGCCTTTACTGCAGCTACTCACTCTAATAAGCTCTCTTTTCTGCTGATAAGGCCGCTTCTCCTTAAATCCACTTCATCCTGGGTGGAAACGCAGCTCCCAAAATCTGACGAGCCCTTTTTGGAGATAAATATTTAAATTTTTTCATCACTGTCTGAAAAGGAATCCGCACATCTTGACATTTTGATTCAATTTTGATATTGATTCAGTTCAGTTCAGTTCAGAAATCAGTTTGAAAATGGTAGTGTTTGGCGTGGGCATTTCCAAAGATGGTGAGGGATGAGTGTTTGGCGTGGGCATTTCCAAAGATGGTGAGGGATGAGTGTTTGGCGTGGGCATTTCCCTTTCAGTCCTCTATGCTCTGCACAGAAAGGCTACACAATGGTAGGTGGCGCTGTGGCGCTGTACTCTGCACAGAAAGGCTACACAATGGTAGGTGGCGCTGTGGATTACTTGAGGATTTCGGGTGTATTGTGTGTGAAGGTTTTTATTGCCTTTGTACACAGCTGAGTGGCAGATTAAAGCTGCTTCTCTAAATCTGGTTCCTGAATCTGTCTACACTGACTTCTGTTGTTATTGTGAATTAATCACAGACAACAATCAACCAAAAATACAGTGGCCAAGAAGATGCACTCCTAGTATTATTATTAGTGCAATGCCATTCATTCAGAGCAAATAAACAAGACACCAAAGAATTCACATCCCTGTCCTTGAGCTTTACCAATCTCAGGTGGTGTGTGTGTGTGTGTGTGTGAATGTGACCTGTAGCCACATGTTGGCTTGGAGACTCATTTATTTTAAGCTAAGGCAGATTGGTGTTGTTGCTGTATGTGTGTGTGTGTGTGTGTGTGTGTGTGTTTATCTAGACTGTCAATCCCAGCATGCCAGTGTGCCACACGTGTTCTCGGCAGCTGGGAGCACAGCTGGATAATCCCCCAGCT
>JAIFZK010000023.1:16000000-16150000 GCA_027481765.1 Tenualosa thibaudeaui | reverse complement strand
ATTTGTTTAGAATCTATATACTGTTTGAAAAAGCAGCAGTAGAAAAGCACTCAGAGAGCACAGAAAATAACCAAGTTGTCTGAAAATTTAATCAAATCTGTGCAGTAGGTTGTAAACTACTATAATGTACTCATGTTATAGGTTGTGATGTGCTGTGTGTTGTGTAGTCCAGACTACAGGCTGTGATGCATTGTGTGCAGTGTAGTCCAGGATATAGGTTGTGCTGTGTTTAGTGTAGTCCAGGATATAGGTTGTGATGTGTTTAGTGTAGTCCAGGATATAGGTTGTGCTGTGTGATGTGTATTTCAGGCTATAGGTTGTGCTGTGATGTGTTTTGTAGTCTAGACTATAGGTTGTGATGTGCTATGTTTAGTGTAGTCCACACTATAGGTTGTGATGTTCTGTGTGTTGTGTCCGTTCCTAGTTCTCCATCCAGATGGACATGATCAGGCAGCAGCTGGAGTTTGAGGCCCAGCAGCTACGCTCTGTTATGGAGGAGAGGTTCGGCACCAGTGATGAGATGGTGCAAAGAACACAGGTCAGTCAGACGCCATCTTGTCAAATATGTTTAAGTTATGAAATCTGAATTTCCTCTGAACAGTGCTGGTAATCAGAGGGATGGGACGTTGAGTGTTGAGTAGAGAACAATAAAACTGTAAATAACTTCATCTCCTCATCTTCATCATCATCACCCTCATCCTCTACTGTTCCACAGATCCGTGTTGCTCGTTTGGAGCAGTTGGAGAAGGAGCTTCAGGAGGCTCATGAGTCTCGCGCCCCTCTGGAGAAAACGCCCACCTCAGAAAGTCAGGTAGGCAGTAGCCACTAATTCAACCCATCTTTGTCAGAGAGTCACGTAACTTAGCACAAGCCGCTTATTCAAGTTTAACCCACTTTTGTCAGAGAGGAGTCAGGTAGGAGTCACAAACTACCAAGTCAACCCAATACATCTTCATCAGAGATTCAGACCAATTCAATCCGAGGGTCAGGTTGGAAAGGAATAGTACTTCAGCCCTGGGCATTATAACAGGTCAGGACAGTAGTCACAGAGTGACATTTCCAAAAAGCCCCCCGGTGTCAGAGTTGCATGGGCTCATATGGGGTTGGGCTTCAGCACAGCAGGACATATCAGAGTCAGGTAGGCTGCCATTTCATCCCAACAGCAACAACCCTTGGTCCACCCTGGAAACACCCCCCTCCCCCCTCAGAGAGTCTGGTTGGGAATCACAGGATGCCATTTTATGATGTAAAGCCCTGGCTTGAAAGGGACAGACATGGCTCCCTTATAGAGCTGTGTAATCTTGTAGATTTTCTGCTTTCTGCTGTAGATTTATCAGTTGTGGAGTGGGCTGACATATTTGACTTGCTGTTATGTTAAGGGAAAAGGAGATGTCATCTTGATTTGGATTATTTCAGAAGATTGCTTTTTACAAGGCCGTAATGTCCTTGAAAATGATGTACTGTGAGAAGGATTATGAACTGTTCAGTTGTATTATTATGGATTATTATTATGGAAATTACTTCCATGTGTATTGTTATACGTTTTCCTCGATTCCCTGCTGGATTTACTCTGTCTGGTTGTTTTCATGTGCTGAATGTTTTATAAGAACTCTAAATTATTAAGACTCTATCACAGATGTTGATGTTGGCAAAAAAGAGCTTTATTGTTTTGTTTATCTCTTGACAGGTCAAAAATGTAATTATTGGTTTACTGGGTTTCATCTGTATAGCATCTCAGCTGCACTAAACCTGCTTGTCATATTTACATTGCATCACTCCTGAAATATATGTTTTCTTTCAGATGTTGTTAAAAAATGACACATCATAAATAGCAACATCCTGTAGATCTGTGCAAACATAAGTCTAAGAGCCTTGATAGATAGTATAGGGCCTTGGACTATGGTTGGAGGATGTTGTATCTATGCAGATCTGCCTCAGATCCATTAAATACAAAGGTAAATAAAAGATGAGCTCCATTTCATAAATTAATCACAGTGAGCATTTAGGACACGTCAGAAAGCCACCCGTGAATCACTCCCACTGCGTATGGGAAGGACAATGCATGAAAATCTGTCCTGGCTGAAACGCTTGTATTTTTTTTCAAAACTGAAGCTATCCTGCACCCCATTCACCTTGAGCTGACTGAGAGAAACAGTGTCTCCTGCTGCAGTGCGTAGCCTGCACTGCACACACACACACATACACACACACACACACACACACACTCTCTCCCTCTCTCTTTCTGTCTCTCTCACCTTGCTGTCCCACGGTCAGCGTCTACCTCTGCATGTTGCTAAGCAGAAAAAGAGACCTGGCCCACTGTAGCTGCTATGTGATTGGCTGATCCCAGTGCAGGTCCAGTGTTTTCCTGGCACAGCGAGGCTGGCACCAAGCGCCCTGTTCCTCGAGATTTAGAGCAGCCGGGCACGATACGGGCATTCTCGAGCAGCCACAGCCCTCTCTGTTGTTTCTGACTGAGCACACACTCCGAATAATAATCAGCTGAAGACACCACCACCACCAGTGCTCGCCCAGAGAACAATAGCACACACACAAAACCCCCACAGGCTCTGTGTTGATGGCAGCCAGACCCCACATTAAGATGCTGACTTTAGACTTTGACTCAGAGTCAATGTTGCATCTCAAATTGTATTCACAAAACTGTTTGGTCTTGGCACCATCTTGACCAGCAGCAGCTAACAATACAACAATGACAAAAACTCTTAAATAGTATTAAAGTGAATCTCTTAGATAGATGTGCTGTGTATAGCTTGCAGTTTTTAAAATGTGATACAGTATGCTTTGTTGCAATCCTGTTTTTGTTGTTGACCTAAATGTTAGTTTGGCAGTAGATCTGGCTACATTTTTTTTTTAACACAGCAATTTATCAAGCAGCCTATTAGACAGATGCCAGGCGATTGGTCTGTTCTGATTTCCATTTTGATAGAGTCATGTTACACTGACAACTAGACAGGACCTTTGTCCTTTTGTGTTTACGTAGCCCATTAATCACAATCAGAGAGGGACAATCTGAGTACGCTGTTGTTGTTAGCCATGTAGTGATCTCTTGGCTACATAAAGATATGCGGGGCAGCATATGTGTGCTCCGCCCCCCTCTGTCTGTCAGCCAAGGCAGTGGCAGCATCAAAGGTTACCATAGCAATGGACCACAGGATGGAGGGGGGTGTAAATGACTCTGGGTCTCAAGGGAGAATGAGGGGAGCCGATTGGTTTGTCAAATGCAGATGGAACATGGCAAGAAGCCAGTGGGTCCCATGAATAAATAAATAAATAAATAAATAAAATAAGAATAAACAAGAATAATAATAAAATGACTTTTTTCATTGCTACCTAAAGAGGTGATGAAAAAGGAATATCTAGAGTAAAAAGCGAATATCTAGATTTGTTTAATTTAGTATTTTCCAAATGGACTGAGTAAAAGACAAAATTTTAAACAACTGCACCACTTATGTGAGCTGATGCTATTGGACACTATGTGTATATTCTTTCATTGCTGCTTACCTCAGAGGGAATGATTATTTGTTATGTGGTATTTGTTCTGCTGTGTTATGGCTCAGACACTCAGCTGCTCATCCAAGCCTTCCGTGTCAGAGATGGAGAATGCGTCAAACGCCTCTGGAGTGGAGGCACCCGGAGAGGCTGGAAGCAAGGTAAGGCACATCAAACACACACACTCTGTGACACAAACACACACACACACCACACATATACACATCACACACACATACACACACACTACACACACAACGTAGCCTCTAAACACACACACACAAACACATATACATTGCACACACCACTCACCACAATCACACATCACAAACACAACTTTATCCTTTGTAAACATGCACACAACATTCATGAAATACATCAGCCTTGACATGCTGACATTTTTAAAAAGTGACTTTTATTACACTAGCACCCTCTTGGACAGTATATCATTTCTAGAACAAATATGCTCGCACAACAAGGCCCTATTCCTCAGGGATGCTCAGTGTCAATGTCAGTGGGCAGGCTTGAAAACTGCAGATCTTTCAGTTTTTTATTCTAATTCACTGCCCTGCTGCTCCTGGTACCCGGTCATCCTGCACAGGGTCGGAGCGGAGGAGAGAAATCTGCTAACCTCTGACATTTATTTTTATTCCTTTACCTCTGACCTCTGACATTTATTTTTATTCCTTTACCTCTGACCTCTGACATTTATTTTTATTCCTTTACCTCTAATCTCTGACATTTATTTTTATTCCTTTACCTCTGACCTCTGACATTTATTTTTATTCCTTTACCTCTGACCTCTGACATTTATTTTTATTTTGCATTCCTCCTCTCCTCGTTTGTGAACCTGCTTGCGTCGGCCCTTTCTAGGTGGAGATGGTGTTCTGGCTTCTGTCCATGCTGGCGACGCGGGACCGCGAGGAGATGTCGCGCACTCTGCTGGCCATGTCCAGCTCGCAGGACAGCTGCATCGCCATGCGCAAATCCGGCTGCGTGCCGCTGCTGGTGCAGATCCTCCACGACGGACCTGAAGGGGGCGCCGCAGCGGCAGGGGAGGCTGGAGGAGGTGTCGGCGGGGGCGGCGGAAGACTCGGCTCCAGCCGAGAGGCTCGTTCGCGGGCGAGCGCGGCCCTGCACAACATCATCTACTCGCAGCAGGACGAGGGGCAGGCGAGGAGGGAGATGAGGGTGCTTCACGTGCTCGAGCAGATCCGCTCGCACTGTGAGAGCGGCTGGGACTGGATCGAGAGCCATGTCGGCATACCATCACCAGGAGGGACCAGAACCACAGGTTAGTGGTGTTAGGTCACACGGGGCCTGAGGGACACCACAGAGTGTGTTCTATAGTTAGCCTTGGATTAGCTGCCAAATAAACTAGGACAACATGCATGGCTGTTTGAAGTCAGACAATTACCATTGGATTACTTGCCTAATTGTCGTCTGAATTTTGTAATTTAGTATGTAAATAGCTAACCAGTGGTAATCATAGACTACACGGTTGCAGTATGACATCACTTCAAACACAGTCCTTATAAGGTACATACTGTATTCTATATACTGCGTACATACTGAGCTCCTTGTTTGATTGGCACAGACATCTCTGAGCCTGTGGACCCTCAGATCTGTCAGGCTGTGTGTGCTGTGATGAAGCTCTCCTTTGATGAGGAATACAGACGTGCCATGAACGAGCTCGGTGAGTCATACTGACCCAGTGGGCCATCTTACCCCCCATCCTCCCCCCCAAACACACACACACACACACACACACACACACACACACACACACATACACACACACAGTGGATCCTCATGCTCGCACACACTCACACACCCTGTCAGTGTATTCTCACACTCAAAACTGATTAAAATGCAGTCAGATGCAGGTTGGATCATAGTGTCACAAGATCAGTGTAGACAGAGACAGTAGAGATTGCTAGTTCTTGTCTCCTTTCACATACCTGCCAGACATCCCCCTCCCCCACCACACACACACACACACACACTCACACATATACACACACACACACACACACACACACACACACACACACACACACACACACACTCACACACTCACACATACACACACATACACACACACACATTCACACATATATACACACATACACACACTCACACACACATATATACACACACACAAGGTGCAAAAGAGTGGGCTGAGTTGGTATATAAATACATAAGGGTGCCGCTCAAAATGCACCTTTATGTACTTCCATCATTTCTATTCTGTCATCAGAGGAGCCATGGGAAAGAGAATACAGTAACTCAATGGGCACACACAAAACCCAATGACAGAACTGAACTCTGGGGCTGAGCGGGGTGCTCAGAGATACTCAGACTGCGAATCAGGGAACAAAATGAAACAAGGTTAATGTTAGATGTGTTGTGATATCTATCTTCATGACTTCATTCTATTGTGCTGTGTGTCCTCATATTAATAGAACTATAAAATAGACTTGTTTTGAATGAATAGAATTGTATTTTAGTACCACTGGTCCATGTAAGATTGACTATCTTCCACTCATAGGATAATACACTCATTGTTTCCGTCTGTTTCTACACATACAGGAGGCCTTCAGGTGGTGGCTGAACTGATGCATCTGGACCAGGAGCTGTACGGGATGCAGAATGACCCTATCAACATGGCTCTGAGGCGTTATGCAGGAATGGCCCTTACCAATCTGACCTTTGGGGATGTGGTCAACAAGGTACACAGTGTCGGAATCTAGTCATGGGCTGAATGAAGCCATTTGAAAATATTTTAGAATTATTGATGACTGATTAATGATTAATGATTGATTAATGATAAGATAAGATTGATAAGATCATTGTAGCTGCTACATTTTCCTCACTTTAAGTTCTGTATATTTTACTGCTAGCATGACATGTATTTATCTATGACTTGTATTTGCTTATTCTGATTCTGATTCCTACTTCCATTATGCTCTAGTTGAGATTTGGTGATCAAAAGCTTCTGTGAGAAAAGATCCAATTATAAAGTGTGTCGTTAATGTATTCAACCAGGGGTATTTTTAGACAAGAATATAGAGCCTCACTCTCTGTTTTCCACTGTGTTTCTAGGCCACTCTCTGTACCAAGAAGAGCTGTCTTCAGGCGATTGTGGCACAGCTTGCATCAGACAGTGAAGAGTTACATCAGGTAAAAACACACACACACAAGGATGAAAAAAGAACAAAAAAAGAAAAGATAACTTGCGCACACACACACACACATTGTACCTCTGCAAGATGATACTCCAGTATTAGTATGTGTTTTTGTGAATGATAAGAAATTGGTTCGTGTCTGTCTTCAGGTTGTGTCCAGTATCCTGAGGAACCTATCCTGGCGTGCAGACATCAACAGCAAGAGGGCACTTAGGGACGTGGGCAGTGTAGCAGCCCTCATGACTTGTGCGCTTCAGGCCACAAAGGTAAACACACATACACAAACACACACAGACACACACACACAAAGGTAAACACACACACACACACAGGATGATAACACCCTTGCTATATGACATGATATCCAAACTAGAGAGAGTCATTTGATTAGGTTCAATGATGAACACAAAACATGGTTATATTATTCAGTAAATCACATGAACAGGCCAATGTCCAGTGTAACGAATACCAGAGGGGTAGTGAGTAAACTAAGGCATTCATAATGACACACAGTGGCTGTACTGTGTCCATTCACCACTGGTGATGGTCATTAACACATCACATCCTTCTGTTTGGGCCTGTAGGAGTCCACCCTGAAGAGCATCCTCAGTGCGCTGTGGAACCTGTCTGCCCACAGCCAGGAGAATAAGGTGGCCATCTGCTCAGTGGATGGGGCTCTGGGCTTCCTGGTCAGCACTCTCACTTACCGGTGCCAGACCAATTCCCTGGCCATCATCGAGAGCGGTGGGGGGATCCTCCGCAACGTGTCCAGTCTCATCGCAACCCGAGATGATTACAGGTATGACTTTCGTACTACATGTATTTATGATATACATTAGTCAGACATCTGCATTGTTTTATAAAGGCTACATACAGTACTGTACAGTACCAACATAGAGTTGGAACACTACGGATGTGCCTATAGTTATCAGGATGTTTTATTTCTATTGATATGTTTTTAATAGATATATTATTCTATCAAACATTTTAAAATAGCACATAGTGCTTTATAATAATGCCTGTATAACAGCTGTGTCACTTTATCTAACCATACTTTGAGCAGCCATATCGATAGGCCTGTGATTCACACACTTTTCTGTCTCTTTCCACAGACAAATCCTCAGGGATCACAACTGTCTGCAGACTCTTCTCCAGCACCTGCGTTCCCACAGTCTGACCATTGTGAGCAACGCGTGTGGAACTCTCTGGAACCTCTCTGCCCGCAGCCCCAAGGACCAGGAGCTGCTGTGGGACCTGGGTGCTGTGAGCATGCTCAGAAACCTCATCCACTCCAAGCACAAGATGATAGCCATGGGGAGTGCTGCCGCACTTAGGAACCTCCTGGCCAACCGACCACTCAAGTACAAGGACACGGCGGTGATATCGCCCGGGTCCTGCATGCCCTCTCTCTACATGAGGAAGCAGAAAGCCCTGGAAGCTGAGCTGGATGCCAAACACCTGGCAGAGACCTTTGAATCCATTGAAAAACAAAGTCCCAAACACCCAAGTATCAACAAACCGCTGAGGCACATTGAGAGCCTGGCAAAGGACTACGCCTCAGACTCTGGCTGCTTTGATGACGACGAGGCCCCGAACATGTCGAGCAGCCTGGACACAGGAACATACTCCATGCTGTCCATGTTCCTGAACAATTCCAACTTTCTCCAGGGACAGCCCCGCAAAAAAGACAATGAGCCTGAGAGGGATGTTGGGCTGCCTCTGACAGATGATAAGAAGCACCCTCCCCCTGACGATGAGGTGTCATTGGCAGCTGAAAAGCTAGCAAAAAAGATTACAAACACAGTGGCAAAGATCGACAAGCTGGTGGAGGACATTACCATGCATACATCCTCAGAGGACAGCTTCAGTCTCAGCTCAGAGGACCACTTTGTAGACTGGCAGTATGGGGACGAACTCCACGAGGCCAGAGCTAAGTCATGCTCCCCTTGTCGTCTCTCTGACACCAGCAGCCTCGCACACAGAGAGAGACTGAGCAGAGCCCACGCCCTGCTTCGGCTCAAAACCAACAACAGCAGCCTGTCCAACGACAGCCTCAACAGCGGCAGCACTAGTGATGGCTACTGCGGCAGCAAGGACCAGGTCCGCAATGCAGCCAAACCACAAATGCAAAGGCGGCCAGACAAGCTTGAGCTCAAGGTGGCCCACCAGGACATCCTCAGTAATGTGCTGCAGGGCACAACAGAGATGAATAAAAATGAAATACCAGAGCGAGATTCTGAAGAAAACAAAGATGCCAAGACATCAGAGCCAAGCAGCACTGAGACAGAGAAAGCTGAAGAGCGGAATGTGTCAACACCAGCGACTACATCCACAAAGGTGTCATCTGATGTGAGCATGCCCACCATTAAGCTCTCCCCCTCTTATCAACACATCCCACTCATACAAAGTGTGGCCAAGTTTGGTGTTGCCAAAAACACCATTAATGTCCAGGCTGCCCAGGCAATGAGAAGGCAGGCCTGGGTACCAACTGTTATGACCGGTGGGAGCATAACCAAGTTTTCTCCACTAGTAGCAGCCAGAAGCCCAACACTAGGTCAAATGGAGACTGTGCAGAAATATTCAGTGGAGAACACGCCCATATGTTTCTCAAGGTGCAGCTCCCTCTCCTCGCTGTCCTCCGGTGATGGAGCCCTGGATGGACAGAGCCAGAGTGAGAACGAGCTTGAGAGCGACTCATCCCTGGAGATCATCGAAGTTGAGGATGATGAGGAATTGGGCAGGAGGGAGGAAGAGGATGAGACGCTGCATGATCTAAGTGACAGCCAGATGCTTGTGACAGACCAGAAAACCAGCGCCAGCATCAGTAGCTTGACCTCTGACCCCATAGATATCCCCAAGCATCGTGAGAAGGTTTTCCTCAGGGAGGTTTCCCCCATTATCCCCGAGGACCAAACTCCGTCAAGTTCCTCTGACAATTACATCCATGAGACGCCTCTTGTCATGAGTCGCTGTAGCTCCGTCAGCTCTCTGGGCAGCTTTGAATCCCCCTCCATTGCCAGTTCAATCCAGAGCGACCCCTGCAGTGAGATGATCAGTGGAACTGTGAGTCCAAGTGACCTGCCAGACAGTCCTGGACAAACTATGCCTCCCAGTCGCAGCAAAACCCCATGCTGTGCCGAGACAGGAGGCCCGGAGGCCCAGAACATGGGAATGGGGAACCAGTGGGAGAGCAGCCTGAGGAAGTTTATGGAGCTTGCAGACTTCAAAGAACGGTTCAATCTACCTCCAGACTTGGACACTATGATCTACTTCACTGTGGAGAAACCAACCGAGAACTTCTCCTGTGCATCCAGTTTAAGTGCCCTACCTCTCCATGAGCACTACATACAGAAGGACGTGGAGCTCAAACTGACTCCGCTACTTCAGCAACAAGACAACAATCCTAATGCCCATCATGGACATCGAGACGAAATGGACCAAGGCGGTCTAGACCATGCTGAGCGTTACAGTGAGGGGAACTCAGATGATGACATAGAGATTCTCAAAGAGTGCATCAACTCCGCAATGCCCTCCAGGTTTAGGAAAGTGAGACCACTGATGTCTGCCCTCTCCAATCAAATGCTTAATCCTCAAGGTAGAAGATCTATTCAGCTGCCTGTCTATATGGTACTGCCCAACAGCAATCAGATTTCTGCTATGAGAAAGCAGGGAATGAGTGAAAGGGACATCTATCATGATGATTCATCTTTCACAGATTCAGCAGAGGGCACTGCGATCAACTTCTCAAGCACCACATCCTTAAGTGATGAAACCCTTCAGTACCCCATGAAAGCCAGGACAGCTAAGGACTGGCGTGCCAGAAACATGGAAAAGAGGGAGCTTATTGATCAAGAGGCAAAACGAATTGAGGAGCTGAGGATCTTTTCACGCTTCCACAAGCCCAATAAGATACCCAGTCAACCAGAGGTGATGAACGGTCAGATGAATAGTATGAGGCATGCCGTCCCCACCCAGAGGCTGCTCATGCAGAGCAAAGAAATGGCCACAAGACTGACTCAGCAGAGATTCAACAGAGCCCAGTCCCCTGCACCCAACATCCAAATGCAGGCACAGAACCTGTCTCGCAGCATGCCACAGTTAGATCTGCCCATCAGAATGCAAAGGGCAGAGATGTATCAAAGCCAAAAGTCCCTCTATGGGGACAATGCTCAGGAAAACATGGCATTTCAGTCAATGCGACACCCAACGCCAACTGAGGAAGCCATCTACTGTTTCTATGACGATCAACTGGAGAAAGAGGAAAGCAGGATAACACAAATGGGGAAGAAACAAATCAATGACACCAACAACAGGAACACCATGGCCCGTGCAGGGATGAAAGGCAAGCGTGAGGACAGTCCCCAGACACATCTCAAGGGCTTCCAAAAGATCAAGCAAAATCTGATCATGAATGAGGCCCCACCATGTTACTCTCTCAGTTCCTCCTTGAGCTCTCTAAGCGATGCAGACTTTGAAGAGCACAAAGGGAAGAAACAGCAGGTCTGGATGAAAAACAGACACAGTGTGGCATCCAATCAAGCCCAGTGTAACAACAAGCTTCCCCACATTCAAAATCAGTATGAGGATAACAGTTCACCAAGCTCTGTCAGTATGGACTCAGAGGATGACCTTCTGCTGAAATGTATCACATCTGCTATGCCCAAACAGAGGAAGAAGCAAACTGGGAGGAAGAGGAAGTCAGACAGGAAACAGAAGCAGAGAAGCGGCCAACAGAAACAAGAGAAAGAGTTGGAGAGCGACGACATGTTGTCCGATAAAGACTCCGACCTCAACAGTGTGGAGTGGAGAGCAATACAAGAGGGTGCTAATTCTATAGTCACAAAGCTGCAAGCCTCAAAGTCCCAAGAGCAGTCGTCTGAGTCTGAGTCAGTCCTGTCATTCATGTCGGAAGTGTCAATGGGATCAAGCCTTACTCCAAAGGCAGACAGAAAGAACAACAAGAATGCGAAGAAGCTGACAGAGGGTAGAAACCAAGGAACCCCGCTTGACTTCACCCAACGCAAGCCTGTCTCAAACCTGCCAGTTGTCTTCCGAGGCCGAACGGTGATCTACACGCCCAAGAAGGAGACCACCCTCTCGCAGCGGCCACTGCCCAGAAAAGTGTCACCAAAAACAGACAAACCTGTGAAGAATCCCAACCTTGCCCAGCATAGATCTCGCAGCCTGCACAGGCTTGGCTGGCCTAGTGACACAACAGAGTTCTCTCTGCCCAAGAGAAGCTCAACCCCACCTGCAAGGATACCAAAGAGCACATCATCTGGTTCTGGATCCTCACAAAGCTCTACCCCATCGAGGCAGACCCAGAAAAAGCTTTCTCCTTCTCCAACACAGCCCAGTAAGCCTGCCCTTAAAAAGGACACAACACCAGCATCTAGCCCAACTGGCAAGAAGGGAAACACATCCTTGGCAAATCAGCCTGCAAAATCGACCATCAACAGCAAAACCCAGAAGTCTCCCGTCCGTATACCGTTCATGCAGAACCAGGTAAAGCAGACGAGGACAATCTCTCCGCTGGTGACCAATCAGCCAAGTGCAATCAGCAGGCAGAACAGCCAGTTGTCAGGAAAGAGAGTAGCACCAGCCAACCGCTTCGAGCTTGTCCGCATGCAGTCCTCCCATTCCAGTGGAGGCGAGACAGACCGCAACGGCTTCCTGCGGCAGCTGACCTTCATCAAGGAGTCACCCAGTGTCGTAAGACGGGATGGACCTTGCTCGCGCTCCGTACCCACCTCCCAGCATGCTTCGCCCCGCAGAACCGCTCCTGGCGCCTCCGCCGTCTTCCTGTGCTCTTCACGGTGCCAGGAGCTGAAGCCGGTGGTACAGGGACCAAGAAGAGGAATGGGCCGGGGACCAGGGCAGAGAGCCATACCCGAACAGGGCCTGCTGAGGCAGAGCAGTGCGCTAGCCAGGACCACCTCCACTGACTCTAGAGAATTCGAGGTGAAGCGCCCAGCTAGAAGGACCAGCTCAGAGAGCCCTTGCAGGATCCCTAGAAGGAACATCCCTGTGCCACCAAAGCCGAAGGGGCAGGAGACAACATTCAGGCAGGAGCGCGAGATGATTAAGAGGGAACGTGTGGCAATCAGGCGTGAGAATGAGACGTTCAAGCGGCATGCCTCATCCCCAAGCATCAACGTCCTCAGTCGGGTCACCAGCCGCAGCTCGCTACGCTCCTCCTCTTCAGACTCTAGCGCCCGTGCCAGGAGTGATGAAGATACAAAGAAGAAGACACAGAGGGCAGGGACTCGTGGTGGGGACAGGACCACCTGGAGGAGGATCCGTGACGAAGATGTGCCTCAGATCCTAAAGAGCACTCTACCAGCCACTGCGCTGCCTCTGTTACCTTCTCCTGAGGGGCAAAAACCCATGCCACCCCCACTGCCAAGCAAACTGCCAACCATCGTGCTCAAGTCAAGGAAGACCAGTGATGCAATCGTTCAAACTGAGGACTTATCCACCAGCAAGACAAACTCAAGCACCTCCCCAACAATTGAAAATGGCCCAGCCATCACTGAGGACGCTGCTCGGCTTGCCCTGCTTAGGAAGATCAGCATAGCGTCTTCGACCAACCTGCAGGATGGAGATTCTGACAGTTCCCTGAAAAGCCACAGTACAGCGTCCTCTGTCAACTTCTCAGAGGGACACAGCGGTGGCGTCGGCCATTTCCGCCACAGCTCCCCCAGCAAAGCCGCCCGAGTCACCCCGTTCAATTATGTCCCTAGTCCAATTGCCTGTTCCCAGCAGGACATGCAATGCCAAGCCTCAACACTCACTGAGAAGCCAGCTGAAAAAGTTGAAGCTTAATAGCTGCAGCCCCCGTCTGTTTGTTGAGAATTCAGTTCATACTGTGTTTTCTGGATGCTGCGACTCAGGTGGATTCATTGAAAAACATCAGTATTTTTACCTCTGATGACATAAATCTTCTCCGTCCACAAATCCAATATGTGTGCACACAGTAGCTTTAGAGGACAGCCCTTAAGTAATATGCATAATCCCTGGAAAGAAAGACGACCCATGCTGGAAAAGGTGCATTTTTTCTACTTTTTTTGTACATGTACATACACCACCGCTTTTGCTTTGACCCCGCCACACAAACGCTCTGTGACAGACTGCAATCCATTGGGTGGATGGGAAGTTAGGCTTTCAGCGCTCAAACAAACAATATGCAAACTCAAGCAAGTTGAATCTCCAAAATGAGACTTGTTTTGAACTCTTCTGGGGTCCTCCTGTCATGGACCCAGAGTTCTGAAAGAAGACTGTTGACCTTAAACATGAGACAGAAACCATGGATGTCTGTGTTAATGTACAGTATTTACTTTGTATCCACAAATATTTAATCTTTTGTCACATTACTGACACACCTGATCTGCCACAATCAGCCTTCACTTTGTAAACACTGCAGGAAAGCCATTTGCAAATAGCCCACGTCAAACAATCAGCTCAGCTAGAAATGTGTGCCTGTATCCTACAGCATCCCTGTGATATAAAGACAACTGCAAACTATTCCATACGCTTCCCAGTTTCCAAAAAGTAATCTCAGCATCGCTGTGAGCAGTCTGCTGTCAGTCAGTTGCTACCCCCTGCAGTTATTCACATAAAATAACAAAATGAAAAAATCTGAAACAGGATTGTTTGCTAGGAAAACTAATACCGCTCTTACAGGTACACATTTTTGGGACAGAGACGTGTTGCTCCATTACTGCTGAACAGGCTCAGTAATCACGTGTTCCAGTGAAGTAGCTGTGTGTATATACCTGCTTACTGAATGCTTTGTTTGATAATATAATTGTGTTTGTTTGCCTTTAGATTCAGGTATGCGTAAGTACTTTACCTAAGAGCAAAAAAATGTGTAGTTTTCAGTTACCACTGGGGGAGAGCTCCACTGATCGACTGCCTGTGGAAGGATAGCTCTCTTGTGTCTCCACAGACGGCATAAATCCACCACCTAGGCCCGAAGAACGGCAAAAAGTCTGAGATGCAGTACCGCTGTATAATTGCATTTGCTGTAGAGTCCCACATTTCTGAATTATCCTCTTTGGTACATCTACTACAACTGAAATATTGGATTTGTGGTTGATGATAACGGTATTGTTGTTTGAGCAAAAAAGTAAGTACTGAGGGTTATTAACACTTCCAAAGTCCCCTGCTGTGTTGTCTTGATACATTTCTAGCATTCTAGGCCTTGAGTTCATTAGTCTTGAGACACTCAGTTTTCTCCTAGTCAGTTTAACTCTACAGGCAATATAACCCTCATGCCTACTTTTTTGACTTTGGGATAAAAGATTTGTTAGATTTTTGTGAAAGAAAGATAATTGCCATGGTTTTTGAAGAAAAAAGTGTTAGTTGCAGTTTTGGGGCGGTTGGATCCACTTCTGTTACTGTGGAAGAGTCTGGCAGCTGGATATCAACATGGATTGTTTTGAAGAGCTGTGGAAGTGGCGTTACCCTGTGTTGACCAAGAAGCCTCGTAATAAATGTTCTCATGTCATAACCAATGGAGAGACATCTTCTTTCAATGATGTTTTCATTGATAGACATATAGACTCAACAGTTTAATGACTTTGGAGTACTTAATGTAGATCTATGGTCTTTTGTTTTCACTTCTCGTTTTACTATTGAGATTAACTGTAGTCAAATGCCATTTTCAGTCAAATACAATTGTTTTAGGTTTAGAAAATGAAACGTTCACTGCTGAGAGACAGGACAAACCCTTAAACACAATCCCCAGCAAAATGAAAAAGTAAATAACAGTAGATTGCACATTTTTATTACCTCCACCAAGAAGGTTGTTTTCGCTGGCGTTTGGCTGTCTGTACAAAATAACTTGAGATGTACTGAACAGATTTGGATGAAATTTTCAGACAGGTTTAAACAGGTTAAATTTTGGTGGCAATCCAGAACACCATCTGGAATTTGTATTGCGTCAGTGACCCTATATTGCCTTGGCGGAGGTCTGCGCTCTGCGCTGCGTCATGCACCAATCATGAAGCTTTTCCCAGTGCTACTCATAAAAATAGGAGTTGGTGAATTGCTCCAATGACAAACAATTTGATTTAACCATATCTGAAAAATTGGGCTACTTTGGAGAACCATGTTCTCATTTTGCATTTTGAACTGCTTTTAATGTAAACATTTAAAAATGTTTTACAAATAGAATGTTCAGGTCTAAAGGAAAAGTCCTCAGATTACTATTCAGTGTTGGCCAAATCTTTTTTTGTGAGGCACACATTACAGTGAACTTAATGGTATAAACTAAACAAACCTAAACACACCCACCCACGCGCAGTAGAGTGAGGGGTAGATATGAGATATGAGGGGCACTTTCAGCTTGCAGTGCACCCTTGTGGTCATGTTTTTAACTTGATGAATGTTAAACAAAATCTCTCAAAATAGGGTGTTGAAGGGAACATCATAACAACCCTGATCTCAAACCAATGTGTAATATTTAAGTGACAGGGAATTTATTTTAAAACACATTTTATTTCAAGATCAACAATTTAACAAGACTGCAACAAAACAGCACCACTGTTCATAAATTATATACAATGTTACTTCTAAAGGTCAGGTGACCCTGAATTATGGTGCTGTAGGATACAACCCTAAACGAGATGAATAAAGCTAGGTGCCTGGATCATCAAAGCAAGGCAGACTTCCTGCTTTGTCTTTAACGTCATCGACGGTGTGGTTCAGCGCATCACCCACTGCCTGTAGCTCCTCACGTCGGCGTGCCAGCTCCCCCCGAGCATCCTGCAGCCGGTCGTTCAGCTCCAGAAACCTCCGGCTCTGCTGGTACATCATCTCCACCTCACTGGGACTCGAGCCCTGCTTTGTATCTAACACAGGCAGGATAGAGATACCATCATCATCACTGTCATCCAGTTCTAATGATCATTGTTAACATGAATGAAATCACACCAGGCTCAGACTGCTCAATTATTTTTTTCCTCATCATGTTTTTGGTGTATATTAGGCTTGAGCAGAAATTAAGTTAAAGGAGAAATACAGTGTGAATCACTCAACAGCCCCGTTGTTCAAGGTCACCAAGTGTTGTCTGTAGGAAAAAGCATCAGGAAATTTGATACAACATAGACAGAATAGTGAACTGGGAGCTAATGTCAACTGAATGGGGCAGAGGAAAATTAAACTGAAAGTGACTATATGTGCCCCATTTGGTTTATGTTAGCTGCCGATTTGGTCTATGTTATGTCAAATTTCCTTGCTCTTTTTCCAACCAACAGCACTCAGTGACCTCTAAAAACAGGCTATTGGCGATACCTGGGAGAAATCAACAAGGCCTACAGAAGGCCAGTGGGGTATTCTAAGAAAGTGTCTAAGGATAAACCTGGGTAAGTTATGCTAGAGGAAGTGGCAAACCTCCTAATAGAGCAGCCTACATCCCTTGTGTAATTAACAAATGAGGTCTCCAGACTGTTCTATTATCAGGTTGACCACTACCTTTGAGTCAGCTTACCCACGTTTGTCACTAAAGCACCTTCTTGGCTTACCATTCAATGCTGAAGACAGGGAGTTTAAAAAAAATGCAACACATAATGTTGCATCAGCCATGCTTACTCCTGCATGCCTCGGTGGGTATAGCATGAGCCAATGAAGGGCGCTTTTGTCGGCAGTTGCATTGCGTTGCAATGTAAATTTGTGTACAACAATGGCATTCGTTTTAAATGAGAAACAATAATGCTACGTACCTTGACTTTCGTCTTGAAAAACTGTGAAGACTGGATCATTCGGATAGGCTCGGTTAATATCTTCTACTATCTGCTCCACAGAAGGAGGTTCTGGTCGACTTGGGAGGACCATTCGCTTTTTACTTTTCGAACCCATGCTTTCCTTCAAACAAACAAATGGTGATTGTTAACTACCGAAGGTACATGAGCGCCTATGACAAGTGCCCTATCATTAGATAATGTAATGTTAACTTTACGTTAACCTGACATTACCAGTGCTGGTCTGTGTAAACTTATGTAAATTAACGTTTGCATATCATGATACGGGCGATGCATTATTAGTAAATTATCCCTCAGTCATATGTATATGGTACTCAACTCATGGGCTAACAATGAGCTGGACTATGTTCTGATAAGCAATTCAACTCAAAACAAATAAAGTCAAATGTAAAGTATAGCACTCACCTAATACTTGAGCTAACTGTACATCATCTTCCTTCACAACCAACTGCGCTAGCATTTGAACCTTTCAAACAGCCCCTTGCAGGATAAGGCAAGCAGCGTACTTTAACAGACAGTCAACGTTTAACAGGAACGTTAAGGGACAATTCCTTGTGGATAAGAAGAGTTCACACATCCATTGCAGATAGCTGTACTCAATAGCTCGAGCTTACACGTCGCCTTCTTCCTTGTTGCGTGTAGCCAGCGACAATACGGAGCATTTCAAAATAAAAAATAAAAGTCGAAACTCTGCCAACTGTATGCTGTAAAGGTTACATACACACACACACACACACACACACACACACACACACACACACACACACAATTACTTGCATGCAAAAGCCACATTTTCGTATAGTTTTGCAGACAGAAGACATAGGCTGGACCTATTTGGTTATAATGTAAGCAATGAATAGATGCAATGTGGCCTAAACACTGAATGTGCATTTTTAAAACAGTAAGGATCCTGATTTCCTAAAGGCATTTTTCTTCCATGCAAAGATTTCTAACAGACTAATAAACCATGGTAACAAAAACTTCATCACTTCGTGACTTGACATGATCCCTTCACATACCATTTCATCGTTATTTCCCAGATGACTGATAAAGCATTTCATACTAACAACACTACTCAACACTAACGTTGTGTATATGCTATGATTAGCATTGCACTATACCACAACTACTTTTTTTGAAAATTTCAAAACTGATCACTTGGAGGTGGACTTTGACGCTCATGATGAGGCTGTCGATTCCTCCCCATAGCTGCGTGAAGCCAGCGAATATGGCCGCCATTCAACGTTTTTTCAAAATAAAAGTCGGCACTCGTTCTTACGTTCTAACCATAAGTAAATGTAATAATTACTTACTAAAGGTAAAGGGTACTTTGTTTATACATAAAAAATATATAATACATAATAAAAATAAAAAATAGTAAATAACAAAACAAAAAAACTAATCAGTATACGTGCTAAGCCTACTACTCTCACATGTCGATAAACTTAAGCTTGTTGAAAAGGGTTGAAATGCATTCTTAATGACACAGCCTACTTGCCAAATGCCAAATGATATGAAGGCATCCCAGCCATAGCCTATCAGTGGCGTGGAGGTGGAACGAGTAAATTGTTGAACACTTTTAGCCACAATTGAATCTTCCATGAAGTGACATGATAACCTCTCTTGCATCACCAAAAACGCACACCAGAAACTCCTCTTGCTTTGCCAGCTGGCCTGTAAGGGGATGCTGGAGTTTTATCAAGCTGATTTACTGATTATCTTAACAGTCTCCATCACTGTCTCAACTCTACTGTCCAGCAGAGAATGCATCTGGACAGAATAATTCACACAGCCTCAAAAATCACTGACTACAAACTTCCCCACATCTCTGCATCTGTCACAAAGGTCTAAAAAATCATGCAGGACCAAACACACCCAGCCATCCTCCCTCTTCAGCATCCCGTAGAAGTTTGAGAGCCATAAACAATTTTTGTCTATTATTTGTATTAATATTTTATTCATTTTTATTTGTAGTATTAAAATAATTTAAATACATATATTTTTTGATATACTATATATGTGCTAAAAAATATTAAACTGATTTGACTCATCTTGACCCATTAACATGTTCAAAACCACCTGTGTGAAGTTGGCACCCTGCATTGCAAATCTGTATAAAAATAAGTGAAGTGTGATAAGTGTAATAAGTGTTTGTGCACTGTTTGTACATGCAAAATAAACATCTGTGCACAATGCGTTTTCGAGATACAGAAACATTAACTTATTGATTAATCTAAGGTCAGACAGCACCCCATTAGTACCAAACTTAGTTGGAAAAGGTTGGAATCATTTGTGCCCCGTGTGTGTATGTTTATCCAGGCAAAATTAACATTTGTGCATCACCATGCCTCATGTCATCAAGCTCTATTTGTTGGGGCAGTGGTGTAGCGGTTGAGGAACTAGCATGTTAGTCGTCTGAAAATTGCCACTGTTGAACTGAACTAATTGATAGATGACAAATGTAAGTCGCTTTGGATAAAAGCAACTGCTAAATGCATGATTGTAAAGGTACCCCTCCTAGAATCTTCATAGCAAAACATGTAATTTGTATCTCTGAAAGGGTTTGTGCTCCAATGTTTATTTTGCCCACACAAACGTGCACAAAGGATGCAAAAACTAACACAAATATGTTTATACAGGATTGAAACAGATGTGGTGCCAAATTTAAGCAGGTTATGACACCTCATTAACATTTAAACATGTCTGCAGTGAGGTCAGCTCGAGGAGTGTGCACATATTAATTTGAACAGATATCAACTTGCATTATACAGTATTTGTAATGGTGTATATGTACAACAGCTTATTCACATGTCTACCATTTGAACCCATATCTTTTGGTGACATCAACTTTTGACTTCAATAGTATCACTAGGTCTTTGGCCTGCATGCGAGATTTGGGTTCATATTTAATCAGTGGTTTCAGAATGTCTTCATGTTGCCACTGTAGTTTAGCCATAGCATGAGGAGTCTGGCGTTTGTAAAGAAGGCTTCGCAGCTCTTGCAGGCCAACATATGACCAGGGCTTAGAGTTTGTGAACATCTCAAGAAGTGCGATCCCTAAGGACCACATGTCTGACATGGTGCTGCAGTTCTGACACTTTACAAGACACTCTCGGGCCATGTAGGGTGGGGTTCCTCCCAGCGGTCCACAGCTTCCTCTTGTCATGGATATGGTTTCTTTCAGGTTCGCCAAGCCCCAATCAGTCAAGTAGGCTTTTTTGTTCTCTGCTGCAATCTAATACAAAAATGATAACATGTTTTATAAATGAAATATATGAACAAAACAAATCTAAAAATATATTGCTTTAGACCTCAATTGCAACATATGTCGATCTTATGGAATAATCTAACAGTTACAGTTTACATTAACAGTAGCTTTTAGTAACAGTTAGCTTTTTTTATGAAAATAAAGCAGAAGAATATCGTGGCACGTCCATCTTTATGTCCATCCAATATGCTGAAGAACTGACCATTATATTTGCTGGTTTGAGATCTTGGTGAATGATCTGTTTTCCATGTATGTACTCAACGACCATGGCGATATCTAAAGCCACAAACAGCTTATCTTCCGGCTTCTGGCAGTAAATATTCCTACTTATAGTACAAGTTTCATTTATAGAGAGAGAGAGGGAGAGAGAGAGAGAGAGAGAGAGAGAGAGAGAGAGAGAGAGAGAGAGAGAGAGAGAGAGAACCATTACCCAGGTATGATGAATTCATTTGTAGTCTCTGGTCTGTCTCCAAATGGTATAATCTTTACAGCAGCAGGGGTTCCCTGGTATGATCCCCTGTGGACTTTCCCATAAGAGCCATGGCCAATACATGTTGAATAATCTACAGTAATGGTTGTTTCATCATCAAATTCAATTCTCTCTATAAAAGATGGGGGACAGCACAGATTATATATCAAACACACAATGAATTGCACCTGAGTCTTCAATGATTTTTTACTTACATTTCACAAATGGTAGTTTTAGATATGAGGGGCCTGAATCAAATTTCAAACTAATAATTACTGGTAAATAAACCTGCAGGATGTTAAAAGAATACTTCACAATACACTCACTTCGGCGCTCAACATTAGGAGGCTCTTCATGCATTTGCCTGAAATGTCGCTTTTGAAGGCCTCTTCATGCATTTGCCTGAAATGTCGCTTTGAAGGCCAGTCTGTGCCCCTTTGTCTTGATCATGGGGAATGATACCTTAGCAGACCCACTCTTCTCCCCCGTCTCAGCCGAGCCAAACCCAGAACGCTGACTAGAGTCAGTCATGCTGACTGGGGATTTTAAATACGAGTGAAATAAATAAATATATACTTTGGATGGTCATCAAACACATAGACAGGTATGTCTTGCATTATAGATAGACAGATATTAAATAAATAAATATATACTAACACTTAGGACGGTCATCCATACTCCGTTCTCCACTGTTTCCTGCCACCATCTCTTCTATCTTCTCCAGCAGTTCTGTCACCTGGCCACCATCATTCTTCTTATTATCTACAACATGATACCTGTTCCCACATTTCTCTACAACCCACTGCAGAGCCTCTCCTTCACTCTCAATGTGCTGCTCAATGCTTGTGTTTCTCAGACGATCCCCACTGGTGAACAGCACTATAGTGTGACTCCAGACTTTCTCACCCAGAAGCTCCAGGTGCCCCTGCACTGCTCTTCTGAATGTCTCTGTGAATGACTCATGCACATGAATGACCAGGAGTAGAGCATGGGGTCCTGGAGGACACAGAGACACACTGAGGAGAATCTCTCTATTATCACGTTCAGGAGTTTGCTCTACAGTGAAGTTAACTAACCATCCTGGTGCCTCCACTACAGTGATGTGTCTCCCTGCTGTTTCTCCTTCTCTCTTCACACACTCAGCTGTTCTCCATACAGTATCAAACTCCTCTCTGCCCAGGATGGTGTTTCCTGATGAACTCTTCCCTCCTCTTCTGTATCCCAGCAGCACAATCCTCATGTCTGAGATGTGTGGAACCCCACCTGAAACAGACATCATGACATTCTGTCACACACATTGAACAGCATCTAGAACATTCATGGACCTCCCTATGGACAAATAAGAAAGGCATAAATATAATACTTGCACAACAATGTAAGCTGTGTGCATGTACGTGTGTGCATGTGTGTGTGTGTGTGTGTTTGTGTGTGTGTGTGTGTGTGTGTGTGTATGCATGTGTGCATGCGTGTGTGTGTGTGTGTGTGTGTCCGTACGCACGTGTGTGTGTGTGTTTTAAAGAATAATAGATGATGGCAAGTCAGGGAAAGACTAAGGCAGAGGGTAATGAATTCAGTACATAATAGCTAGAACATGTCTATTTAAATATGTCATGTGCAGGTTACAGTAATGGCTAACATTTCTCTCACCTGCTGATCTGAGAATTTCTCTCTGCTTCTGCACCTTCATCATCCTTTCCTCTGCTCTTCTGTCTTCTTCCTTCTTCTTCCCATTCAGTTCTTTCATCATCTCTACATCAAAATCAAACCGATGGCCTCTGTTTCCTGCCACCATCTCTTCTATCTTCTCCAACAGTTCTGTCACCTGGCCACCATCACTCTTCTTATTGTCTACAACATGATACCTGTTCCCACATTTCTCTACAACCCACTGCAGAGCCTCTCCTCCACTCTCAATGTGCTGCTCAATGCTTGTGTCTCTCAGACGATCCCCACTGGTGAACAGCACTATAGTGTGACTCCAGACTCTCTCACCCAGAAGCTCCAGGTGCCCCTGCACTGCTCTTCTGAATGTCTCTGTGAATGACTCATGCACATGAATGACCAGGAGTAGAGCATGGGGTCCTGGAGGACACAGAGACACACTGAGGAGAATCTCTCGTTTATCACGTTCAGGAGTTTGCTCTACAGTGAAGTTAACTAACCATCCTGGTGCCTCCACTACAGTGATGTGTCTCCCTGCTGTTTCTCCTTCTCTCTTCACACACTCAGCTGTTCTCCATACAGTATCAAACTCCTCTCTGCCCAGGATGGTGTTTCCTGATGAACTCTTCCCTCCTGTTCTGTATCCCAGCAGCACAATCCTCATGTCTGAGATGTGTGGAACCCCACCTGAAACAGACATCATGACATTCTGTCACACACATTGAACAGCATGTAGAACATTCATGGACCTCCCTATGGACAACTGAGAAAGGCATAAATATAATACTTGCACAACAATGTAAGCTGTGTGCATGTACGTGTGTGCATGTGTGTGTGTGTGTGTGTGTGTGTGTATGCATGTGTGCATGCGTGTGTGTGTGTGTGTGTCCGTACGCACGTGTGTGTGTGTGTTTTAAAGAATAATAGATGATGGCAAGTCAGGGAAAGACTAAGGCAGAGGGTAATGAATTCAGTACATAATAGCTAGAACATGTCTATTTAAATATGTCATGTGCAGGTTACAGTAATGGCTAACATTTCTCTCACCTGCTGATCTGAGAATTTCTCTCTGCTTCTGCACCTTCATCATCCTTTCCTCTGCTCTTCTGTCTTCTTCCTTCTTCTTCCCATTCAGTTCTTTCATCATCTCTACATCAAAATCAAACCGATGGCCTCTGTTTCCTGCCACCATCTCTTCTATCTTCTCCAACAGTTCTGTCACCTGGCCACCATCACTCTTCTTATTGTCTACAACATGATACCTGTTCCCACATTTCTCTACAACCCACTGCAGAGCCTCTCCTTCACTCTCAATGTGCTGCTCAATGCTTGTGTCTCTCAGACGATCCCCACTGGTGAACAGCACTATAGTGTGACTCCAGACTCTCTCACCCAGAAGCTCCAGGTGCCCCTGCACTGCTCTTCTGAATGTCTCTGTGAATGACTCATGCACATGAATGACCAGGAGTAGAGCATGGGGTCCTGGAGGACACAGAGACACACTAAGGAGAATCTCTCGTTTATCACGTTCAGGAGTTTGCTCTACAGTGAAGTTAAATAACCATCCTGGTGCCTCCACTACAGTGATGTGTCTCCCTGCTGTTTCTCCTTCTCTCTTCACACACTCAGCTGTTCTCCATACAGTATCAAACTCCTCTCTGCCCAGGATGGTGTTTCCTGATGAACTCTTCCCCCCTCTTCTGTATCCCAGCAGCACAATCCTCATGTCTGAGATGTGTGGAACCCCACCTGAAACAGACATCATGATATTCTGTCAAACATACTGGTGGACATCATGTACAGCACTGACGGACCTCCATATAGACAACTGTGAAAATCAAATATGGGTCTGTATATGTGTATGTGTATGTGTGTGTGTGTGTGTATAAGTGTTAGTGAGTGTGTTAAGCACAGAGACAGAAACAGATGGCAAGAGTATAGCATAAAGGGTTGCAAATTGAAAGACAAAGGTGTTTAGTTGTCTGACTACTATTAAACTTTCACCTGCTGATGATCTGAGAGTCTCTCTCCTCATCTGCACCTTCATCTTCCTCTCCTTTGCTCTTGTCTTTTCTTCCATCCATTTGTCTAATTTGGCTGAAATCTTTTTGTCAGTTTCAAAGTAACTGCCCCGGGTGTCTACAATCAGAAATCAATATATATATATATATATATATATATATATATATATATATATATATATAGTCATTTTGTTCATAAAGTTAGAAATATGTGTAGCCTTCAGAATACAATTAGGCACCCCAAACATTCAGTCCACACCAATGCAGGCCATTGAACATGCATCATTCATCATACACACCGAATCATAAACTCTAGTCTCTTACTGAAAACTTTCCCGTGCTAAAATAGCCTGCATTACACTTCCCAAACTCATCTCACAACCTCAGTATGCCAGGACACTACAGGATATGCTAGTAACCATGTTGGAATGCGACTATTGGTGATGCATGTGAGTATGTGCCATTCAACTTTCCCTTAATTTACACACCAGTGATGAACTCTATTATTAATCAATACATTAATAGGTGTACATTGTTGTAACTAACATGGTAAGTATCCAATAGTTAAATACAAATGCCCCAACCAACCCCTCAATACCAAACCCTCAAACACCAAACCAGTATGAATCTGCTTCATGATTCAGGGTTCAAGGATTGGGGGGGGGGGGGGGCGCAATGGGATTCAATATGTATGCAATATGTACATATGTATGCAATTGAACATACAGTATACAGCATATTGTATTATTTTTTAAGAACAGAGTCTTCACCTTTATTTCTGGGTATTGCATATATAATAGTCAGAATACCTTAGAGAGAGAATTAGGATCAGAGAAAATTACAGCAAAAAGCTAATGAAGTGTTGATTCACCTGATCTGTGATTAGTGCTCATCTTCACTTGCAGAGGTTCAGTTCTGTGGCGGTCATTCATGGATTGTATGCTAATATAAGACAGTGATTAGAAAACAAACTAAAGTCCCTACATGTCTGTGGTCATTCATGGACAATATAGGCTAATACTAAACAATGATCAGAAAACAAACTAAAGTCCCTACATGTCTGTGGTCATTCATGGACAATATAGGCTAATACTAAACAACGATTAGAAAACAAACTAAAGTCCCTACATGTCTGTGGTCATTCATGGACAATATAGGCTAATACTAAACAATGATCAGAAAACAAACTAAAGTCCCTACATGTCTGTGGTCATTCATGGACAATATAGGCTAATACTAAACAACGATCAGAAAACAAACTAAAGTCCCTACATGTCTGTGGTCATTCATGGACAATATAGGCTAATACTAAACAACGATCAGAAAACAAACTAAAGTCTCTACATGTCTCTGCTACTGGTAGCATGACTGACTCTGCTAACCTAATAAAAAGTTTAAACTTTTGTTTCCATGCTATCAGGTCTTGATATTTTAAAGAAAAGGTCCATAGTCAATCAACCCACACCCACACCCTGTCTGAGGGTGCCAAGTGCTTTGGTAGGAATAAAAACATTCTTACATCTACTAACAGCACTAGGCAATCTCAAACAACAGGGTTTGGTTGGCACTGGACCTTACCTATAAGACACAGTTCTAATGTGAAAAAAGTAAGGATACTCTTTGCCTTTATACAACTAAAATCACAAGAGCCATTTACATTCTGCTACAGTCAGGTAGGCAACCCTAACCCACATACACAGGTAAAAACCATTAATGTCAATCTCAGTCAATATTACTCAGACATACCAGTGCTGCATATCATGCAAACTGAAACGTTGTACAAGTTCACGCTGACATTATTTCAAAACTCAGTTCATGAGAACTAGGTCATGTTCTATCCATTTAACATTTTACGAAGTGAAGAAAAACTGACTATTTCTGTGCTTTTCTTTTCAAATAAGCTGCCAATCACTGCCATCGGTAACTAATTTCTTTAGGCCTAGCATTCCCGTTTCATTCATCACAACTAAGGAAGCACCTATATATTTTAAGTTCTAGATACAAATGTGTTCATTTCACTGTAAATTGGAAAATAACTTGTTTTTTGAATTCGTTCTTTTAAATGAGTTCTTTTAAATTAATTCTTGCTCAACACTACAAATCAGAGGCTCCAAGTCAAATCCATGTTACGTTAACACACGATTCTGATACATTGACAGGCTGTTTTCCTATTTTTACTGGCACTGCTTATCAATGATGGTAGTAAAATAGGTCGTTCACAAAAATAGTTTGATAGGAAGAGCTAAAGCTAATTGTGTTTGATTGCAGCAATTTAAAATGTCAAATTAACGGGTCTCTTTTCGTTGGACAAACGACTTCTGCGAAATGAAAAAGTCAAACTAGACATGAGTTTAATCACTCATACAAGACAGAGAAGTGATAAACCAAGTGAAACACACAAGCCCGCTACTACTACGCTAACACACGTATTCAGTTCAGTGACCAACTGAAACTGGGGCATACCATATTTTTCTATATTGAGTAAATCATCTTACTGGGCTACTTTTACAGAACAACGACCTCTTGTTTCGGTAAACGACTGTAACCTGAGCGCACAATTTAGTGAAACAAATCAAACACATTTGCTGATGACACCTGCAGGCTCTAACCGAGCAGTGTGTCGGCTATTTTCAGATTTGCACTTGGCTAAATTAAATCATCAGGAACAGGCAGACTAGCGTGGCCTGTACAGCTGATAGACAGTAAAAGAGGCAGAACAGCTTCGTGGGTAGTCTAGTTCCAAGTAGCGTAAGACAAGCTCCTGCAGACTGACAGTAGCCTATGTATTAAAAAACAGAATGTAAAACTAGTATATGAAAACCCGTGTGTGTGTACCTGATAAAAAGTCACAAGTCTGAGTCTGCAGGCCTTTTGAACTTGAACTTACCACGTCCAACTGAAGTAGCCTACGTTAGGATTACGCCTACATTTCACTACATACCATTACGCCTACTATAGTTGCGAAGTTATTACAAAAATCGAATAACAAAAACGTAATTGAATGGAAATCGAATTTACTAAATAATAACCATATACACTTAATAAGAACGGAACTGAATGTCCTCCTTCTCACGACTTTGAGTGAAAGTAAAAGTAAAAAATTTTCTAGCCTAACTCGAGGTTCTAAAGAGTCATTGGCTTGTTCAAACTGAAAGCGTGGCGGCTGCGGTGGACCGTTCAATTTGGATCAGCCCGCTCATCAAAGGCCTTCAGGGAAAGACAACACTTAAGCACAAAAGTGTCTTTCAAGGTATTAACAGATACTGTATACACACATATATATAATATATATATATATATATATATATGTTTTTTTTATTGTACACCATTTAAATAACATGCACGTTGTGTGGACCATGTGTACCGTTCGTGTACTCTCTTCTCTCTCTCGTTGTGAAATAAAGCTCATGCAGTCATCACTCCATTTGGGTCTCAGTCCTTTATTCCGATAACAACACAAGACAGGCTACTGCAGATTGACCGTATGTATTAAAATAACAGAATGTAAAACTAGTATGTGAAAACCCCTGTCTGTGTGTGTGTGTTCCTGATAACAACACGATTCGTAAGCATCTCACAGCTTCGTGGGTACTGTAGTTCCAAGCAACTAAATAGAAAGAAAACATTCGGTTCACTATTGGTCACGGTCAATCTATAACTGAGCTAGCTAGACTACCAGATTAACAATGACAACGTGGTTATTTTAACAAACCAAAGTGATAAACAAAACAAAAATTATATCTGGAGCATGTCATTAAATATGAAACTCCACTTATAGCATATAGCTCTTTGCACAAGTAATATTTCTATCAACGATACCTATTTATTCAACTATTTAAATGGAGCTCATTGTACATAAATTTAGCATAAGACATGCTACTGCAGAATGGTCACCATATGTGCAAAAATCTCCACAATGTCTGCAGTTGCATCAGTAGTGGGCGCTCATACATCATAGAAAGAATTCTAGCAACAAAACAGGTTTCAGACAGCTAAAGATGGCAAGTGGGATAATTAACACGACGGCAGTGCACAGTGGCGGAGCACACACACTAGACTTTTGTACATAAAAAAGTGTGTAGCCTGTTTCCACCTTTGAGCACATCCAAATGACACAGCATGTGCATGAGTGCCGAAACCACAAATATACACACATGCACGTGCATACACACAAACACACACGTACACGCATGCACACACACACACACACACACACACACACATGCATGCACGCACACACACACACACACACACATGCACACACACACACACATGCACACACACAGTTGCTTAAAATAGCAAGCTTACTGGTGGAAAGCATTCAAAACACTCCTCCGCCTGTATTCTTTCCTCTCCTTGTTTTTTAGCCTACTTTATAGGAGAAACATCTTATTTCAAAATTTGCTTTAAATGAATTGTTACATTTTCTCTTTTCTATCTTTTCATTGGCTTGATAAAACATTGCATTGTATAATGCAAACATAAAATTCACAATTTACTTACATGCTAAATTATAGGCCTACACATTATCATTCTGTAGGCTAGACTACCTTAAAAATATAATCTTCCAAACTAATGCAACCATGCCTATAAATATTTAGTTTGATTATAGTCCTGAAGTAAATATCTTATTTTACGCAACAATCTCTCTGAACGTTTCAAACTGGATTACCGTAGCCAAGAATGTATCCTATAATTTTTGGCTATAACTCAAAATATTTTTAGCTTTGGATTCAATATTGTTTAGATGTTTTGACATCTCTTTTAAAGTTTGTATTTAAGTTTGCATTCTTGAGGTATTGTGCTAAGAAGAATGCAGTTAGGCAGAATAAAATATGATTACATGCAACGTAATTTTATAGTTATCTGTCTGGTGAACCATTTATCACAGTAACCAGCAACTGGTATTGCAAAATTCTGATTGTGTACTTTCACATGATATACTGTATGGTAGGCCGTATGTTATGCGTTATGAATACTGTGAGAGCAGTTCAACAGACCAAAGGGTGTTGTTTTAGAGAGGTATTCAATATGCTCAATTGGTTAAATGATTAACTAATTTTAAAGTTAATTATTGTTTGGCTGCATGTTAGTTGGAATGAGTCCTTGCAATTTCTGCATTTGGACCGTCATTTTCTGCCCAGCCATCCAGCCATCTCAAATAAGACTGTTGCTGCACATACTTCCTGTGGATTCTTCTTCTTCTGTGGTTTTTATTGGCAGCTAAAAGACTATGTGCATTACCTCCACCTACCTGTGGATTCTCCTCTTAGTTGTAACTATTGGACTTGGTGCCTTAGTTGCACCAACTACTGCAGGGGTGTCAAACACATGGCCCAGGGCCAGATCCAGCCCTTCACATCATTTCATGCAGCCCCATTTAAAAAGCTTTAAAGATTATAGCTATGTGACCTGCTTGAAAATAGTTCTAACAATGAGTCAAATAATTCCGTAACTCACTACTGGCAGCCCTGCATGAACAGCATGTCACTACTGAACTTAACTATAAGGTGCATCATGGAACTGTTTACTGACAGGAATTAATTGGTGAGGAAGTCAAAACCAAGACCCAGTAGGAATGTGCTGGTGATAGTCAGAAACACTAGGAAAGCAACAGTTTGTGGTTGTGCATGTAGACATACTATTGGCACCCCCTTTGAGGAAAAGCATGATGTTCACATGGTCCGTGATAAAAATGAGTTTGACACCCCTGACCTACTGTCTCTGCATACACAACTTTGCCACACAAAATGATTCATGTCATCTGTGCGCAATGTGTAGGCTGTGCAGCTACCTTTGTCTGTAAAATGGCTGTATTTCATATGACTGCTGTATAAAAACAGGCAAGTTGAAAACTGTACACTTTTATTTAATCAAAACAAGTTTATTTGCAGTCTTAGATGGCTACATAAACTACTAAAGCAACTGAGAATAATAATTATATATAAAAAAAACAACTGCATTGTTTGGCTGGTTTAGGGCTAGGCCTACATTTTGTTATTACAGTGCACATGAAGCATACATTTTAAATTAAAAAATGGGGAAAAATTGAAAATCTCATAACTCAGTTGGCAAAAACAAGTTTATCACAAATTGTTGTGAATGACTGATTTGAGGATAATGATCAGCTGTCAGTAGGAGTGAGCAAATAGGCTTACACTTCCAACTCCCAACTACAGGACCTAATGCAGCTGAATTGAAACAACATAAAATATAGTTTAAAAAAAATCTTGAAGCAGAAGTAGATATGTCAGAAAATGCCTTCAATATTCCCATCAAGTCTTTTGAGTGCATATCTCTGTCTATTATGGATCACACACAGTCCATTTGCGTCATATTGTTTTTTTTCGACCATAATTCAGGTGAACTATGAAGTGACAAAACTTCTTCTTCCTGGTGACTCACTGACTCTTCAGATGATCTTCCTCTTCGTCGTTGTCTACAGGAGAGCCTGGGAGGATGAAAGGATTGAAAATCAGAGATCAGGTGATCTGCTGCTCTCTCATGTTTCCCCGACCCTGAACCCTCTCTGGCCTGGCCCGAGTCTGGCCTGAGTCAGGGCCAGATCTACTCTAGGGACAATAACAATCAGTTTTGCTGACCAGTGCTAACACGCAATGTGATCCAAGCAGGACCCATCTTTCTGCCCTAGGCCAGAGTTGAGTTTGGCCTCCACTTTTCTAGAAATACCAGTGAAAAACTGGAAAAAAATTCTATTTGGCATCTATGCCAGGAACCGGCCCTGGATCCAAGATCAGTTTCCATGTCCAGGATGGAGGGATGAGTGGTGAGACAGCGTTGGGATGGCGGAGAACAAGAAAAGAGCGAGAGAGGACAGTGGGTTAGTAGGACAGACTTACCAGCTAGTCAATACTGGGCTCAGCCTACAGTGAGCAGGCATGGAGGGTGAAGAGAAAGACATGGATTAGGGCAGATTATTTAAGACGACGGCTGACGGGTCAGCCCACACAGAACAAGCAAGACAACAAAAGCACAACAGATACAGACTGAGGCTGAAATTAAGGAGAACAAGAAGCTTTGATAGTGACCTCTACAGGTTCAGCTTATAGCCAAGGTCATTTGCTATGGCAGGAGAAGGGAGCAGGTCTGGTCAAGAGATGGCCACTGACTGTAGCCACATGGGGGGGGGGCAGATGGCTGGGTGCTTTAGTCACACGGAAAGGATAAAGGAAGAGCCGACTATCTGATGGCACCACATAAGAGATGGGTGCGAGGAGATGGTTATCAGGTAAAGGGATATGGAACAGTAGTGGTTTATATACACACAGGTTTAGTTGCTACAGTGACACGTAAAGGACGGGTGCTATGGCAACACGTAAGGGATGGGTGTCATGGCGACAAATAAGGGGCAGAATGAGGGCATCTCGTAGAAGTGCCAAAGATGGGGAACAGAAGTGGTTCATACACACCGATTCAGGAACTCTAGTTACACATGAGGGTCAGAGCAAAAGGCTACAACACCTATCAGTGCCAGGGAAGAGGCGGCAATGCGACGTCAGCATTACTGTTTTGTTTCACATACAGGTACCAGCTCTGGTAACTCTCCTTTAGACGTGCCCTCCATATTCCGCCTTCTGCTGCTGTCCATGGGATGCACCTTATTTTTCACCAGGGTTTGAAGGACTGAGGCAGAACAGGGAGAGAAGCAGAATATACAGAGATATAAACACACAACCTGAAGCAGAGGCCAGATTGACCTGACATATGCAGACACATACACACACACACACACACACACACACACACACACACACGCATATACAGAGGGAAAGGGAGAAAGAGTGACAGCAGGTGACACAGAGAGGATATTAAGAACAGTCAAGAGAAGAAGGTTCACTAGAAAGCACGATGGGGAGAAGAAAGTACTACATCACTTTTGATAACATCACAAATCCAGCAACTAGAGGAAACGTCCATTTATATCGACAGTTTGGTCCATTAGAGGCCCGTATCCACACTGCCCTACAGGACACTCTGACTAGGGACGCATGTCCCAGTAGGACACTCTGACTGGGGACGCATGTCCCAGTAGGACACTCTGACTGGGGACGCATGCCCCAGTAGGACACTCTGACTGGGGACGCATGCCCCAGTAGGACACTCTGACTAGGGACGCATGCCCCAGTAGGACACTCTGACTAGGGACGCATGCCCCAGTAGGACACTCTGACTAGGGACGCATGTCCCAGTAGGACACTCTGACTGGGGACGCATGTCCCAGTAGGACACTCTGACTAGGGACGCATGTCCCAGTAGGACACTCTGATTGGGGACGCATGTCCCAGTAGGACACTCTGACTAGGGACGCATGTCCCAGTAGGACACTCTGACTGGGAGGGGAGTAAATAGCACAGACCAGTGTAGTGAACCATGCAGGGCTGAAGTTTTTCTCAATGGGATCACAATATAACTCACTACAGTTTCTATTCTATTCTCCATCTCCCACACACTTCCTGTCCCAGGGGCTGACAAACACACACACTCTCTCTCTCATACACACACACACACACACACACACACACACACAGGTCTATTTGTGGGCTTGACAGTGTGACTGACTGCATGTGTGCCTCCATGCTGTGCCCTGTCTGCACACAGTAAGCCGTCTCTGACCTCACCACACTCACCAATGCAGCACTGTAATCCAGACTGGGGAGTGTGCTGTAATCCAGAGGCTCGGTGCCAGCAGAGGAAACACTGACATTTCACAGCTACTGAATGCCCAATGGACAGAACAGTATCTCTGTGCTTTCCAGACACGGGCTATTTTTAAGCGTCAATGGTACAAATGGTTACGATAGCCTCAATGCTCGGATGTCAAACAACACTATAGCAACATAGACTAATTTCACATTATGGATTGATAGGACTATATACACAGCTACACTTTCTATTTCATTGCTTCAACTTCAAAATAAGATTTTCCAAGTAAGAGCAAAAACAAATACAAAACAAAAGCATAGTCTCCATAACACACGTTAGTCGTCCAGATAGTGTGTACGAACAAATGCCAGCATCAAACATTGCCAGCATCAAACATGCTCCTAATGGTTTGCCTCTCTGTTGTACTACTACTTACATTTCTACAGGGCTTTCCAAAACACCCAAAGCACTTTACAGTGGAAGGGGGACCTCACTAACCACCACCTCGTCTTACCTCTAGAGGCTTATAACATTCGTTGCATCTGTGCAAAGGAATCCTCTGCTTCCAGTTAATTGCCATTCAGAACCCCCCCCACCCAGGGTATTGGGTTTAATCATCAAGAAACACTGTATGCTATCAACCAACAAATACACATGATACACATGCAGTTAAGTTTGCGTGTGTGTATGTGTGTGTGTGTGTGTATGTGTGTGTGTGTGTGTGTGTGTGTGTGTGTGTGTGTGTGTGTGTGTGTGTGTGTGTGTGTTTGGGAGAAAGAGCGAGCTCACAGCATCAGCATCAGAGACATAATATTTTTAATTTAATTAGTTATTAGTTATACTTTCTTCTGTTAAAGTTGAATGAAATAGTAAGTCTACAGAAACAGAAACAACATTAGTGCTCATTAGTGACCGGTAATGTACTAGTTAAAAGTAAATTATTTTCAGTTGAGAGCTGTGTGCTTTGGTTACTTTTTGTCAGTGATTTAGGCTTTAGGAAAATAGTTGTTGTGGCGTCATGGGGCTGTAGGTGATATAACCTGATATGACATATCACATGTTGGCCTGTGGGACCAATTTGAAATCTACTGTGTTTTACGTTAACTTTCAGCTTTACGCAGGGGATGATTTTATCTAACTTAAAATATGATGCAGGACCATTTAGAGTCGTTTGCTGAACAACATTTATTAAGTTCATGAGTGATACATTTGGCTTTTGATTTAAATAAATGGGCTTATGAACAGAACATAAAAAATACATTTTCCGAGTTGAGCAAAAGAAAGCAAATAAAGGCAAACTGACCGGTTACTGTTTTTTCTTTAACTGGAATAGCCCTACCTTTCTGACACTGTACTTTACACTATTGGTTACGGATTTAAACTGAATCGTGACGGATCCTGCATCATTCGATAGTGAGTTAATATCTGGCTTAGTCCAGCGAAGCGAAGCCAGCTCCGCCTCTTTCCCGTATGACAGATTTATCTCGGTGATTTCATTGACGTCGTCATACTCTGACGCGGTCTTAGTACCTTCTCTGGTGACGCTCTCGGCTGCGGACATTGCCTTGCCGCTCAGGTCGCTGACCATGTTGTCCACAGTGGCCTCATGGCGGAGAAAGATGGGCCGCACCACGCGCCGGTACAACACCTGGGATCCATTCCATTTGACTGGGGCCATGCACCATAACAGGAAGAGACACTGAGGAGAGAGGGATAGAGACATGCAGAGAGAGGGATGGAGAGAGAGGGAGGGATAGAGAGAGAGGGATAGAGACAGGCAGAGAGCGGGATGGAGAGAGAGGGAGGGATAGAGAGAGAGAGGGATAGAGACAGGCAGAGAGTGGGATGGAGACATAGAGAGAGGGATAGACATGCAGAGAGAGGGATGAGAGAGAGGGATGGAGAGAGAGAGATAGAGAGACAGATAGATGGCGAGATGCAGAAAGAGGGATGAGAGAGAGAGATGCAGAGAGAGGATTGGAGAAAGGTTGAAAGAAAGAGGCAGAGAGAGGGATATAGAAAGAGGCAGATAGATGAAGAGATGCAGAAAGAGGGGTGGACAGAGGAGAGAGATGCACAGAGAGGAATGGAGAAAGGTGGAAAGAGAGAGGGATAGAGAGAGACAGGGAGTGAAATGGGGAGATGCAGAGAGAGGGATGGAGAGAGATGAAAAGAGGGAGGAAGAGAGGCAGAGAAGGACAGACGGATGAGTGAAAAGGTTTGTGTCACTCAAAAATATACTTTTTACAGCAAAACAACAAATATTCATTATGAATAAAACTATTGTTGTTGTTTGTGTTTGTTGTATTACAGTACATGGATGATGCACCTTGCAAACATAGTAGAAAGGGAACCAGTAGAGGAAGATATCAGAGAAGAACTCCCCCAGACTGAAGACGCCGTACACCACCCAGTAGGTCAGCCATTTAGTGTCGTCCTCCTTGTCCTCACTCTCAATGGCTTTGATGCTGGGGGAGGATGGAGAGCATAGAGGTCACACAGGGTTCATTCAGGTGGTATCAAAACAAACACCTGTTGCATCGGTTGTCATCTATTTGGACTTGACTACATTCCAAGTGAAATGAAATACATTTTTCAAATTAATTGAAATGTTGTCCTGTCTTGTGTGGGACTCAAATGAAATATTATTATTGTGTCCACTGTGTCAGCATCGCAGACACAGAATACACTATGTACGCTGTTACATACATACTGTTAGCAGAAACTTACGAGTAATATGCAGGATACACAAAGCCAATGAGATTGCACATGAGAGCGGCTCCATAACCGTACACTAAGTACAGACCAGTCAGGGAGGTTGCACCTGTGGAGAACAGAAAGGGTGAGCACAGTAGTTAAAGGACCCATATTGTCTATGAGATCAAATTGCAGCAGCCCTAACCTACACTGATAAAGTGACAGAATGCAAATCATAGCCAAATCGCCATCATGAAATGAACGACAAATTATGCAAACAGGCAGTTTTATGCTCCTCATCATTGAACCCCGCTGACATGCACAGCAGAGAGTTAAGAGACAATTTACACTAGTCTTAGACTACATCTGTGTACCTAATAACTCTACAGCCTTTCATCTGTCATGATGTATAGGCCTATGTGCAATGTGTATTTCTATGTGCTGAAGATCTGTCTCTGATGTATAAGACCAGAGTTGCATGTAGAGTGACAGTGAGCCGCCGTGCGCCAGGCACCAGTGACTGCTTCTAATAACGCATTGTAATGGGCAGTGCAGGGCTACATGAATGCGCTTCTGTGAAGGTGGTGGTGACTCACTCAACAGTTCATGTCACGACTGATTAGCTTACTGTCGCAGGGATTGGCATATCATGTTCGTTTGGTGGCCTTCCACCTATTAACCACCCAATAATGCAGGCATATGCCTTTGACTATGGTGTTCCATTGTCTGATTAGTATCATTCATAAACTATATACTATGCAGGTCACCTAATTAGATAATATTATTAGAATAAGCCAAATCATTTTGCTTGAAATGTATAGAGTCAGACTAAATTTGTAAGCAGTTATGATACATAATTTGCTCACAACAGGTCAACTCAATTCCAGCATCACTGAAATGTCGAGACAAACCAAATTTAAAAACTTGTATTCTGAATAAGCTTATTGTAGATACTGTATGTTATTGGTGTGGAAATTAATCTGTTGTACACGTGAGAAAGCATGGAAAGAAAAGAGCGTCAGCGCGTTCATCTTCCGACATAACCGCATTACAGCCTTTAACTGTTTCCCCATCTGTTAGCTCGCCATGGGATTACACAGTCCAATGTTGCTAAACAATTGTAGATTAATGTAATGTTAGAACATCTCTCTCACATAATAACCATTTAGCCCAACAGCAAAATCAACTTTAACTCGTCCTGCCAAAGAAATTACATACCTATTGCGAGATAGCGCTTCTTAATTCCCGTCCATTCTTCTACTTTGGACAGGCAGTCTGTCACAAAGTTTTTTTCGTTTAAGAATTTTTCTGCGCGGTCTTTTAACTTGTTAAACGCTGCAAACATTTCTGAAAGGTAGTGAGACATCCAGCGGGAAAATGTATAGTCAATGTTGCTGACAGTAGGCACCGGCACCAGCTGGTCAATCCGCTTTGGAGAGGAGCACCGGTGCGTCACTTCGGGCTCGAGAAGGGAAGGATCATCCGTCGTGACTGGCAGATAAGAAGCCAATAAGAGGCGACAGTGTACCCATGTTTTGTGCCTTCAGAGAATAATACCCAAGTTCCAGGTGGACTTATAATTTATTCATATTCATTCATAGGCCTCGGCATGGACGTGGTCAGGAATTTACCATATAGTCATGGTATGGCCAACCAACTTAGTGAAAAAATATTTAATCTTGACCAGGCCAACAAAATGCATTCATATTTTATGAGGCCGTAACCTACACGACATCCACGTTGACACAACCAAATTTGATGGAAATATCCTGCAGGTGTCTGAACAACCAGTAGATGGTGATAATGAGGTTGTTTTCTAATAATAGATGTTCCCAGAAGTATGGTCCCCGACTGCCCCGACACACAAATATATCAGGCATGACGAACCTCTGGAATTCTCTCGTAAACTTTACTTCACTGACAAGTTCCCACACGCTATAGCGCGCTCCACGCACCTCCGCTGCCACAGCGGTAGTTTCCCGATGTAGTCTGATCTACTATGGGAGTACTGGAGCTCTGCGTTCAACTTTTCCAGTCCCTGAAGAAGACCAGAAGATGAGGGGTTATCGGGCCATAAAGTACATACTTTTCGTCTGTTGTTACATTTTTTGGGTATGTTAAACATCTGCACCACCTAACGTTATTTGTGCTGGAGTGACACAGCTATCGACTAAACGGCTAGTTGTAATAGGGCAACCAAATGAACTAGTACTGTTGAATATATATTTGACATTTTTTACACTGCTTAATGCCACTGAAATATGTACATTTAGATTTTTACAATGCCAGATCCTATGCATATCTAGGCGACATGTATGTTTTTATGTTGGTATTAAATTATTATCTACCCGTCATGTTATCGTTTAGCAACAAGAGAGGGGTATAATTCTGAACGTAATTGATACATTGATAAATTGATCCCAACCTCTCTTTGCTCAGGTTGCCAGTGCAGTCTTGATTGCTGTTGGAATCTATGCAAAGATTGCCAAAGAGAAAGGTAACGAGTCTACTTCATAACATCATTTTTTGCCACTGTCTTACATGATCTTTCTACTGTCAGTTCGTATATGTATTTCCATGTAGAATTGATGTGGTGCTTTCACACAGTTCATAAATATCTCAATAGATATATGCTATAATGAACACACCAAAGAAATGACTGACTGAAGAAGTGTATTGTGTTACTTTGGACAAAATAAATTGAAATTGATTGATGGTTTGGAATGTGTGGGAGGTTCGCTTTGTGGAAGTGTTATTGCGAAAGAGGGTATTGCTTGGGCAAAATGTGGGGATGTTGCATAGTTATCAGGTCTGTCATAGCCCCGACTCATCACAAAACCACTGGATGAAGATTGAAAAATGAAAGTGTCTCATTAAGTATAAAACCACATAATGGCATTGCTTAAAAATCTGATGATCATTAATTTTGTTACGGAAACAGTGAGAGAATTGAACACCTACTTCTTGAATGCTTCTTAAGTATTTTTAGTGCAAAATATGGAATGCCTAAGTTCTTATTGTCATCCATTCCTCTATGTTTCCCAGATGCTGTGGACACTTTAACAGCAGACCCAGCTCTGCTGCTGATAATCATTGGCTCTCTAATGTTCACCATTACCTTCTTTGGCTGCTTTGGGGCTCTGCGAAACATCACTGCACTTTTGAAGCTGGTGAGAAAGAGAATGGGATTTCAGATTTCACAAAAGCAATGTGACGTGGGAGGATAAAGAGTTTATTGTTTATGTGCAGAAGAAACATTAGTAAATGATTCATTTTCTGCTCAGTTTTCAGGGATTTTGCTGGTAATTTTCCTCCTGCAAGTCACTGCTGGTGTGCTTGGATTTCTCTACTCTGACTTGGTAAAAACGCACACACATTCATACACATTGTCATGCACGCTCACTCTCTCTCACTCTCTCTCTCTCTCTCTCTCTCTCTCACACACACACACACACACACACAGACACAGACATTATCACTCTTTCCGTGCTGTTTTCAGTTATGTATCTCTAGTCACAGTGCATGTTTGTGTTGACAGGTTTTACAGAGGACGGAGGTGCTGATGAGGAAAGCTATTGTCCGATACCGTGAAGATTTGGACTTGGAAAACCTTGTTGACTTCATGCAGAAAAAGGTGAGACATGATGTAACCACTCTGAACAAAATGTAATTTAGGTTAGGATGTATAGGTTTAGGAAGGTGATCCTGTAAGTTATATCTTCATGTGACTTCATGGTATATTGGCACCATAATGTGTTGCTAATGGACATGCTTGCTATGAGTTAGAACAGTCATTCAGAACAGCATTCATGAACACGTTCATTTGCAGAACACCTGAACACTATATCTGCATACTACAGAGCTTATTTTTAGTGTTTTTTCACTTTGACAAATACAGCACATCTGAATATGATAATATTGCACTCAACTGTGTTAACTGTGGTAACTCCCTTCTGATGGGTTTGTTGAGTACCTCATGGCTTTGTGTGTGTGTGTGTGTGTGTGTGTGTGTGTGTGTGTGTGTGTGTGTGTGTCTTTGTCCTCTCTGTTGGGTGTCTGCTAGTTTCAGTGCTGTGGTGTGCACACATACAAAGACTGGCACCACAACGTGTACTTCCAGTGTGAAGAGAGCAACCCCAGTCTGGAGGCCTGTGGAGTTCCCTTCTCCTGCTGCAAGAGGAACAAGAACGAGGTGGGGGATCACAGCTCACTTTGAATGGAAATACCACAAGATACTGTATGTCCTTACAGGAGACTGATTACAGTTGCTTTTTAATGCTTAGACACATCGCTATCCAAAAAGTACAGGTGTGGCTGGCCTGCATATTAATGATTATGTGACATTATAATTTGATATAGTGGTGGTATCAAAATAATTATGTACGCTATAAGTGAATAAAAGAGACATTACTCCAAATGATGAATATATATATATTTTTTTTACTTAGTACAAGCATGGTATTAGGTGTGAAGAGCTAATTCTGAAATGCCCAAGAAAAAAACTTTACCTTAGAGGCATTAAAGGCTTACTTTGCCTTCTCTTAATCTGACGGTGTGCTGATCCTGATGCCTAAGTTTGCTGTGTGGGTTCCTCAGACGGTGTTCAACACCATGTGTGGCTATGAGACTCAGAGCATGCAGGAGACTGAGGCTGTAGAGGACATCTTCATCATTGGCTGCCTGGATAAGATCGCCCGCTGGGGGAAGAACAACCTGCTACTGGTGGGGGGCATCACTGTGGGGCTACTGTGTTTGGAGGTTAGACCTGTTTCACTTGTGTCTTTTCCTACTGTGCCAAAAACCAATAAAATTGGTGAAGGCCATCACAGTCAAGCTGCTAGGGTTTATCCTGAGCAGACAGCAGGTTAGGACAGTGGCTAAATTATGATTGTATTGTAAACCCATTTCCAATCGAATAAGATTGGACTGTTAAAATGAAAACAGTGCTGCTGTGGGTTATGTGTCTTTCAAACACTCAAACTTTAATTTTACTGAAGAATGTAATTACTAAGTAAATATTACAGTACATACAAATTTACGAATATGTTTTTTTTAATTTGTTGAATACAAGTTACAGTACATCAGACATAATAGAACAACTGCAGATAGCTTATTAATATACACTATTAAAAAAAACACAATAAACACATGACATGACATTTGGGCCAAATATGATATATAATGAATATATAAACATACATTATCTATGTTTTAAAGCACTACGAAGTTTAATCTGTGAAATGTTTCACAAAGTGAAAACGCAATGTGGAGTAGCTCTCCTCTGTCTGTCTCCCCAGCTCTGTATGATATGCCTGGCGTCAGTGCAGTTGTCTCGAATCAGCAAAACGCTGAAGAAGAAGCAGCTCCTCAGCCTGAGAAACTCATGGAGGCAGCAGACAAGATAACACACGTTTTCAAGGTCGGCCATACCAGGACACCACACTCTTTTTGATTATAGACACACATACAAACACATTACTCCAAAACCCTTTTTTTCACAGCGACAGCGAAGGTTGACAAGTTTTTTTTTTCTTCTTTTTACTCAGATGGATACTCTTGTGCCAGTTTAAGCCTAAAGATGCACCTTATTGTGAAAATTTCTCTTTGTTTTTATAGAAAATCCTCACCACTCTGAAGGCAAAGACATATCGCTCAAACTACTCGGCAATGTTGAAACTACTGTGATTTTTTGTTTTTATTAGTTTTCACAAGCAGATTACTTTGACATTTTGGAAGATTTCAACAATGATCTGACCTGGTCATTTACTCACTCACACAGTATGAATCACACAACTGTCAGATCCTTTGTTGCTAAAGTTAGTGAGTCATCTGTCATTTACTTAGTGTGCAGTATTCAAATTCTTCTTATCTGTTGCTACCAATGTTCTTGTTTGCTAAGCCTTACAAATGTGAATTTTAATGACAATAAATGTTATTACTGAAGCCCTTGGGTTACAAGTCTGTTCAAACTTTTAGTTTGTTTAATGATTAATTTTGCCTGAGATATTGCACATACTTTCAGCTTGACTTATGGTAATGCACTGGTCCCCTGACTAGGTGCTACAGCAGGACACAGGCGTTGGAGGTCTTGGCTTTAGCGTGTTCAGCACTGTTGTCTTTGGAGTTGTGGGGCATGGTGAGATTGGGGTCCAGCTTCCTCAGTCGGTACATGAGCCTGAACTGGGCTCTAAACTTGTGCAGTGGAGTGAAGTTGGACCGGATCTCACCGGGACAGCGGAACGCTTCCTTGATGAATTGGCCCAGCTGTGAGATGGCCACCAGGCCATCCTTCTGAACCAGCATTCTGACGATGGGGGAGTAGAGATACTGCACATAGAGCAGTTTACCTGTAGCATACACACACACATACACACACAAACACACAAATGAATTACACTGCAGTAACCACTTACACGTGGGTGGCATAACTTTGACTTTGTCATGAGGACCTGTGTGATAGTAAAGATTATTAATTCCATAATTACAACCATAATCCAAATGGATGCAACACACAGAACTGAAAAGTTGCAGGAATTGCACTCTACTTGTCTGACTCACTATGAAATCCTTCACTAGTTCACCCCAGAGCTTGAGTACGCCTCTGGTTTACCCAGATTTTATAGAGGTAGCCACACTCATGTCCTGTGCCACCACACCTCACACAGGACCATCATCCAGCAGAGGGAATCAGAGAGCACAGATCCCAATCAGAGGAACCCTTACCACTGGCCACGTCCCACACTTTAATAGTTTTGTCCAGGGATCCAGTGAACAGGTACTGGTCATTCACAGAGAATGCGGCACACAGCACCCCTTCAAAGAGGAACCCCTGCAGACAAAAGGTGATAGGTAGAAATTTAGACATATTCTTTATATTTGCTTTATCTTTTCTTATTCATATTTAAATACTAATGTTTAGCAAAACCCTCATGTAAAGTGACAAATCAGATATCCTTGAGACTGCTGAGACTACAATCCAGCTTTGCAGGAATTTTCAGCCAGTCTCTTTGTTAACACTTCCCCTTTCCTCAGTGTCCACTAATCTTATAGTTGATGCCCTGTGAGTCTAATGAATGCCATATGAGAGGACATACTGTTTATGAAAATGAATGAACTGAACTGACTGTCAATTTAAATACACAGTCATGAGATGCAGCCATGTGGCCCTGTGATCTGACCCTGTAGTCCATGGTGTGGTCAAGCCGCAGAGGCATAAGGCTCCAGAGTTTCTGCACACAGTCCTGGGAGCCCACCAGGGCCTGGCTGCTGCGGTGGCTGAGAGCGATGCAGGTGATGCGGGTGGCGTGGCGCTCCAGGGGTGTGGACGAGGCGCTCTTAAAGTCATAGAGTGTCACCTGACCCCCGTCCATGCCGCACAGGAGTCGGCCGTCCGCCAGCAGTGCCATGCAGGCCAGCGGAGAGGGCAGCAGCGTCAGCGGGAAACGCTCGAACGGACCGTCCACGCATGGGAAGCTGTCTCGTGCCGTGATCTCGAACAGACACACCACGTTATCATACGCCACCCCCATGCGGACCTCATGGGGGCTGATGGCCATGCCCTGAACCTGCAGCACAGAGACTCCAGCTTAGACATTTACGCTCATATTACAATAACCATGTCCTGAACCTGCAGCACAGAGACTCCAGCTTAGACATTTACGCTCATATTACAATAACCATGTCCTGAACCTGCAGCACAGAGACTCCAGCTTAGACATTTACGCTCATATTACAATAACCATGCCCTGAATCTGCAGCACAGAGACTCCAGTTTAGACCTTTACGCTCATATTACAATAAGCATGTCCTGAACCTGTGGTGAGGGGACTTCAGTTAGACATTTACATTTATACTACAGTTTAGGTCATAGACTAGTGTAGGGGAATATACTAGAACAAATAAATAACACAAAGAGATAAACACAGGTAAGACAGAAGTCCATATTAATATCTGACCAAGTGGTGAATATTCAACAGCAATGGAAACAGACCTAATGGGCTGTAAACCGATAAATCAGCCACAAAAAAGGATTAACAACTCAAACCTCCATAGCATGTAATCTGACTCTGGTTTAATAATTACATATCGTTCTCAATAAGGCTCAACATTTGAACATTTTGAAAGAGGGAGGTGTTGTGTACCTGGGGCATTTCCTCCAGAGGGGGGATGCACAGTGTTTCCAGGGGAAAGTCTAAGGGGTAAATCATGACTGTTCCAGTCCTCAGGCCACAGAACAGCAGTTTCTTCTGCTGTGCCAACTCCAGACAGAGGACCTCCGCAGACGTGTCCATGGCATCCGCAGATGTGCCTGAAGAAAATAGAAATGGATTCACTGTGAAAGAAAGCTTGATATCACGGTAGGATTACAGTCTATGGGTTACTGAAATGGTAGTTTGCCTGTATTTTCAACCCAAGTAACAAACAACTTCCCACAGGATAAAAAAAGTATTTATCGACCTATCTATCATAGAGATGCACATAACCTCCTGAGGAGACGGAAAAGAACCATGAACAACCAACAATCCTGTCCTAGACTGAATACACTGTCACACAAATGAGTAGTTGAGATATTGAGTGCTGCAGTCATACTTGTTATTTCACCTGTTGTACAGTCCCACACGAAGACCTCTTTCCTGCTACCGTGCTTGACAAAGAAGGCAGTCTGTCCATCCTTTGAGATGGTCACCATGGAGCAGTTGACTGGGATGGAAGCCTTAGGTCTGTGTTTGGGGTCAGAGTTCAGCTGCCACACCTTCAGCTGACTGGAGCAGGTGGAGGCAGAGACAACCGTCTCCCCGAAGATCGCCAGCCATGACACACTGAAGCCCGAGCCATGAAACGTATCCAGCAGTTTCCCAGAAGACAGACACCACACCTGCAGAATGAAGAACCAGCAAAGGAAGAATAGCAGTCTTGCATGACATTCCAAAACACCTGTTTTACACTCTACACAAAGGTGTACACACTACACAAAGGTGTACACTCTACACAAAGGTGTACACACTACACCAAGGTGTACACACTACACCAAGGTGTGCACACTACACAAAGGTGTACACACTACACAAAGGTGTGCACACTACACCAAGGTGTACACACTACACAAAGGTGTGCACACTACACCAAGGTGTACACACTACACCAAGGTGTGCACACTACACCAAGGTGTACACACTACACAAAGGTGTGCACACTACACCAAGGTGCTAAAAGGAGAAAGAGACCATAACAGTGGTTGTCAAATCAGGGTACGAGTGCCCCTGGGAGTACTGAGATCAATTCTAGGAGGTACATAAATTAATCTGTGAAAGGGTTTTCTCACCAGCACTGACATAGCACAGAAAAAGATCTTATACTCAGACTATCCCCAATACAACCCAATTGCTTCTACATTGATGTGTGCCATGTAATATGTATTCACATTTTCTGTAGCATTTAGTTTATTTATGCAAGAATTTGTGATGCAGGGCATAGCCTTCTCAGTACTCAGGGTACTTGGCAGGACTCAGAGTGTCACGGGGGGTACATGACAGTTAAAAGTTTGAAAACCACTGCACTATAGCAACAATGTTGATGTCCTTCCCACCCCTAAGCCCTTAGTCCTAGAGCCCTGGCATGAATCAACTAATCATGAAGTCAGTTCACACCAGTTAAGCCTTTGAGGATTCAGGGCTCAGGGCACATTGGGACTTAGCCTGTGTCTCTCCCTGTGTCCTCACCCTGATGAGCTGATCCTCTGCTCCGCTGATGAGCACCGCGGCCTGGCTGGAGGCTACCGCTGTCAGCACCACGGCAGTATGGGATAGGTCCAGCTGCTTCTGCAGAGAGCCACAGGGCAGGACCTGCAACACCACCAGATCCCGCTCACAGCCTGCAGAATAAATAAAGAATAAGGTATTAAACTGAATATGTTAATATGTGGTGTGTAGCTCATTAAAGCAATGGTCTAGAGTCAACCCACAGTGGTCTAGAGTCATTTAACCCACAATGGTCTAGAGTCAATTAACCCACAGCCCTGTTCATCAAAGTCGATTGGAATAAGAGTGAGACAATTTGGTCATCTCAGGACGAATAGCAACATGGCTACTCTATCATAACCATTGAGGGCAAGAAAACAATGTTTCAGTTTCATTTTTCTGTGCCCTGTTCAGTTAGCATTAGCTGCCGGTTTGCTAATTCAGTCTACGTTATACCAAAATGTCTTGTTCTTATTTCTACTGACAGTACTTGGCAAGCTCAAACAACAAGGTTATTGGTTGATTGACTCTAACAACAAGGTTATTGGTTGATTAAAGCTGAGGATAATTAGGAACCTGCTACGAGTGTCCTCTCATCTTCTGATGTAGAGAGAAAAGACACAGGGCCTGGGAGTTCAGTAACCTCTTGTCTCCTATCTTTACAAACCTGAAAACACAACGAGGCAGAGTGCATCTTTAAAAATGCAAAATGTTCTAATAATTAATCATAATTTCATCAATGACATTTTGCTACAAAGAGACAGATCATATACTGTATGTCCTCATCATTTTATGTCTCAAGTGATCTCATCCGATAGTTTGACCAACTATCTGCTAAAGTTCTGCTTTTGTTATATTGAATATTCTCTATGAAGAGGAAGTTAAAAAAGCTAAATATTTCCTCTACCTGGAAGATGAATCCACCTTTGGAGGCCAGAAGCAGCATGTCATTCCTGGGCAGGTAAAGAGCACAGGTAAACCTGAGTGTGTGTGCCTTGCTGCGTGTGTGTGTGGGACTGTGTGTGTATGTAGGACTGCTCAGGCGCATCTGCATGCTCTCCAGCCCCGTGGATGCCTTGTAGAAGGTGAGCAGGTCTCGGTCCGAGAGAACACACACAGAGCCACTCAGCGTCCCCAACATGGCCGACTGCCCTGGGGGTCCCACCTCATACAGCGACTCACCTGTCTCCAGATGCCAGGCTTTTACACACTATAGAGGAAGAGAAAAGAAGCCACACAGATTTCTCTTTCTCCAAACACATTCTCTTTATTTTGCAGTGTTAGACAACTTTCCATGTACTCTTTAACAAACTAAAGACAGCTTAGAGAAATGAATGGTTAAGAAAAAAAGTAGTTTATGTGTGTTCAAAAGTGAAGTCAAGAGCTAATATAAATATACAGTCAAACAGCCTCCTCAGTAAGGGCCCATGGTCAATATGGATTATAAATTAAGAGTTAGTACAAGACAAGCTCCTTAAGCCTCCGCTCAGTGTGTGATATGAAGAAGAACTGCACTGTGGGTAAATATTTTACCTGTTTCGGTGCTTGTGTGAAAATCACAGCACTCTCCTCAACCACCCAGCAGAGGGCGGTGTGCTGGAAGTACCCTGTTCCCTGTGTGGTGTATGTGCTCTGGGCTGCTGTAGACTGTGTGTGTGTGCTCTCTGAGCTGGTGTGCAGTGTATCCCCACACACAGCTTCCGGGATGCAGTAGAGCTGTTTGCCCGTCCTCAAGCTCCAGCATTTGAGAGAGGAGTCGTCGCCACAGGACAGACAACTACCCCCACCACACACAACCCTCACTGCAAGGACTGGACCTGGAAACACACACAAACACACACACACAGAAAAAAACACACCTTTTAAATGCTATATTCCACAACATGACATGACACCTTTCTACATGTTGCTTTACATGTTGTAAGCTTCAGCACGAGTGTCAAAGTTCAAGGAACTCTGTCTTACACACACCAGCACATCCCACAAAGACAGGAACAAATGTATAATGAACTGCATCAAATAGATTAAAATGACTGGTGATGTTTGAGTCTCACATGAGGGGTTCGGAGATCAAGACAGTCAGTCAGGTTCACTCACCTGTGTGTGCAATGACTGTGTGAACAATCTCAAGGTCTCTCATGTTCCAGATGATCAGCAGTCCATCCTCTGACCCTGCAATCAGGAGATCCTTTGTGGGACACACGTCCACTGCCGTTACCCCTGCACACATACAGAACCAATGCCCCCAGCTCTCAGTCTCAGCACATCTCACCTGACCTCACTCCTACCGCTACAGAAGTACAGAGTATAGAAACAATATTAGAACACAGAACACAGATGTGTCTGATATGTGGTTAAGTGTTTGTACAGCACAGGTTAAAGAATACGGGGCGGTGCTATGCATTGGTGGGGCACTGAAGATGTTCAAATGTTATGTGTATCTGCTTGTGAGGCATTATAGCATACTAACTGTAATGACAAATATCCAGTGTGGACAATAAGGACCATCTTGTGTCTGGTGTAACCAGGTCTATTGATTAGAGTGGAGTAACTGTAGCATCATACATTTCACCTCAGTAGATCACCCAGCTGTTATATATGAAATTAACCTCAGTAGATTGCCAGCTGTTACATACACTCTGATACCCATATGCTTATATTATATCAAAACAAACCACAGCTCTTTTCACACTGGAACCCGCTACATTCTCGAGGCTACATTCAAGTTCATCATTTCGAGCAGTGTGAAAGCAAGGTGTGTTCTGTTCAAGTTCCTGTGTTGCCTGAAAGCTGAGTTACCGTTGAGAGAGGATTTATCCTCAGAAAGAGGAGTTGCACCGGGTAGCCAGCAGAGGGAGCTCTGCAGAACCTATAGACTCAATAAGCTTTATTTTTCTGTAGAAAGCAAATAACAAATGTCTTAGACGAGGAACCTGCTGGTCTGTAGCCTATGCCTATATGACTGAAATACTGGTAATGGTGGACTTGGACAATGTAAGGTAATAAAGCTAGACCATGTAAGGTAATGTTAAGCAATTATTTTTGTCTACTGCAGCGTGAAAGGGCCATATAACATCATGAGCCACAGCAATAAATGTAACAATTTCATCAAAGAATAAATGCTGATATGAGTACCTGTGAAATATATAGTGCATGTTATAATGCTTAGCCTGTGCAATCAATTATTTCTGTGGGTAAAAACTTGTGTGAAACATCAGATGAGTAGTGAAGTAAGTCATGCCTTTGTTGAAGCCGGTGAGAGTGGTCTTCAGTGCCCCACCAGGAGGGGGCAGAAAAGAGCTCTTGGGGACAAGCACAGGGTCGGCATAGGAGGCGAACCAATCCTGGCACTGCGAGCACAGCCGTCCAATCAGAGCAGGGTATGTGTCTGCGAAGCAGTGGAGCCGCCCGAATATCTCAGTGTACAACAGGGAAGGCTCTGTAGATACACAGGGTCATGGATTAGTATGTGTGTGTGTATGAAAGACAGAGAAAGAGAGACAGACAGAGTGTGTGTGTGTATGAATATATATATATATATAGATAATGTATTGTTGTATATATATATATATATATATGTGTGTGTGTGTGTGTATGTATATATATATATGTGTGTGTGTGTGTAGGGGATAATGTGTGTGTGTGTGTGTAGGGGACAATGTATTGTTCACTGGTCATTACAGGAAAATATTCCTCAACAGGAAGAACAAGACTTGATTGGTCTTGAGGGGAAATATTTTCCTATAATGACCGGTGGACAATACATTATCCCGCTTATTATACAGCTACTTGCCAAAATGATGACAGAAACTTCAATACATTTAATCTGTTACTGTTTCGTGGCTTCCACAGATAAAGAAATAGTTCACAACACAACTTGAACTTGAAAGATTCTTTAGAATGCAGCTGATCTCCTTTCACTTTCAATGAAGTTCCATTGTGATAAGTGAATGATCTCTACTCACGGAATGATACGCAGATGTGAATCTGAACCAAAAAACCTGTTGCCATTGACAGCGGTCATTGTACTTTCACAGTGGTGATTCTACACAAATAACTGACCTCCGAACGTTGGGAAAGCTCATTCAAAGTAAATGGAAACTCCCACAGCATTCTGGAGAGCCGTATGATAAATCTATACACTGTAAAAAATAAATCATGGTTTTAACTTTAAAAAGTTAGTGTCCGGGCTGCCTAACTATTTTAAGTTGACCAGATTTAAGATAATGAGTTGTGGTGACTTCTAAAGACCTCAAAACACACAAAAAAATAGTTAACACAACAATTTCCATATTCTGTTTTTCTGACAAATAATTGTAAGTTATCACAAATAAAAGGAAATCTTATTTTTTACAGTGTATGAGAGACTGAAAATGTGTGTGTAAGAGAGAGTGATACACACACACACACACACACACACAGAGATAGGGACAGGCTAGTATCTGGAAGGTCACAAGGAGATAGCAAGGCTGTCTATGTGAAATGACGAAAACAGCAGACATGAACTCTGATGAACATATGCGGCAGGTGTGTTGTGCTGCCCCACGTGGATAATGGCAGCTCCCAGAGGACAGAAAATCAATGCCTGTGCTGATTCTCATATCCTTTGGGTAAAACTGTGTGCTGAGTAAACAACCTGTAGAATGTCAACAGACTCAGGTATCAAACTCTCTGTGTGTGTGTGTGTGTGTGTGTGTGTGTACAACAGACCAATGTGAATTTCTATCCAAGTCCAGTGTGTAACAACCTAGAGGGTGTCAACACTGTCCATTAACAGACTTTGTAGTCAGAGGCAGTAGACCCTGATACATGTCTGTTTGTGTGTGTGTGTGTGTGTGACTGGCCAGTGTGTATGTCTATGAACTCCAGTATGTAGTATGTGTGTGTGTGTGCATGTGTGTCTCTAACCAGTGTGTGCATCCATGAAGTCTAGTGTGGGCTTGATAAGTATGAAGGCGTCTTGGATGAGCTGAATCTCTGGGCACTCGTAGAGGATGGTGCAGAGGGAGAGGTCCTCAATCACCGCGGCAACACCACAGCTCATCACCTTACAGCTCAGCCACTCCATGTTGCCTGCACACACACAACACACACTTCTCAGTCACACACACACACACTTCCAGACATACAGCTCAACCACTCCATTCTGCCTACATGCCCACACACCTCAATCACACACACTCCTAGGCATCATATCACATCATGATATAATACACTCTGAGATCCATGCCACAGAAAACATGCTCTCTTCTGTCCTATATATAGGTCTATATGATATCTATGGTCCCATACCAATGATAATCTGACATAGCTCCTCCCATTTGTCAGCATGGAGGAGGTGATAGGGTAGCTCACTCAGCTTCCTAAGGTTGGCCGCACCCTCCGCAAACCACAGAGGCTGAGAGGGCACCTGTAGGTCACACAGAGGTCACTTGGGGTCACAAGGGGTTATAGGTCACGAGGTTCAGCAGCAGGCACAGTTAGGTTTACTGCTGAGGTTTCTGATGTGATGTCACAGACATGATAATTACAGGGACACCTGTTGTTCTGCTTCAGGTGGCCCAGAAATTGCCACCATATTCTCACCTTTTAATCTTTTATAGTTCAAACACACACCTGCAGCTGGCACAGATGGCCAGAGAACTTAAAAAATAAAAAGCTATTTTACTGAAAGTGTTCTAATCCATAGCATTCCCAGAACTACCAGAACGAATGAGTGGACCTGAAGAGCTGGTCTTGGTCCTCCTCACCTTCCTGTCTGCATCCAGTTTGGTGTGTAGGGAAGGCAGCTGGATGGGCTTGGGCTGGTTGCTACTCCACAGCCCCTGGAAGTATTCAGCCAGGAGTGTGTGTCTCTCAGTGCCCTGCTCTCCACGCAGATACCTCTCCTTCACTCGCTCACACAGCTCTCTATTCAGAGGACACACCACAAACCCAGCAACAAAGAAACCAGTTGTTGTCGAGAAAAGGAATAACTAAGGTATTTGTTATACAAAGATTTTGGCAAAAGAAAGCTACCAGAGAAAGAAAATCAAGACACAGAAAATGATTTTCAAAGGTTTAGAAACTACAAAAAGCCTCACGGCTAACTGTGCAGCTGAAGGAAAAATAACTGTTACTGTAACTCCTCAAGCAAAAATAGCCAAGATGAATGAAGTAATTTCCTCGTCCTTGTGTCGAAACTGAGTCTAAACAGTGACCAAATAATCTCAGTGTGAACTTGCTGTCCTACACACCTCATATCACCAATTCCTCGCCTGTAGGGGGCAGTAAAGGCACTATGAGAGATTGGTCCTTGTTTTGTTTATATCAGACCCCCACCTGTGGTAGAAGCTGAGCAGGTAAACTCCAGTGCTCTGTCTCTCCAGCAGGAGGTCGCCCAGGTCGTGCCTGATGCGGGACCACAGCAGAGGGGGCAGGCGGATGAGGGAGGTGCTGGGGGGGAGACTGTGGTGGTAGACCTCCGCCAACACGTCATCATCCAGGGACAAGATGTCCCTCAGCTCAGACTCCGACAAGCCATCTCTAGGACGGTATGACATGTTAATAAAAATGGTGTCACATCAACCTACTAGTATTTCTACAATTACAGAAAGTGTCTCTCATTTTGTTATTCCCAAATCATAGGCCAAAATGACATGCCATAGTTTTGTTGTAATGTTTTACAAACATTCACAAAATAATTTCATTTCAGTTTTCATCTTACTATGTAATTAGTTCATTTGACTGAATCATACTTGGCAAACATGCTCACAGTATATATAGCATTTATTGTGTTATTGGTGCTAATTTCTATTTCTGTTTAATTTGGTCATGATACTGCAAATGGCCACCTGCCATCTAATGTTTACTGCTAATGTTAACCACTATTTTACTGCCCATACCAGTGTGCTCCAGTCAATCATCTGTACATGAACCTTAAGTTGGAGAAGCTGGCCCTGAAGTAATTGATAGTTGACAAATGTAAGTCGCTTTGGATAAATTCATAAAGGTGAATGTGAACAGCGTCCCCACCTGGCTGAGGCCATGTATCCTAATGCTCTGCTGACCAACATCCGGCCGTGCTTCTTCTCTAGCTGATCCAGGAGCAGGTCTGCTGCCTCCTGCATGGTGTCCCCCATCTGGGCATCAGACGTGTGTGTGTATGAGGTCCACTGGAGCGCAGTGTGCAGCGCGACCCGGAGGTGCTGAAGACTGCCGCTCTTCTCAAAGCTTCTGAGCAGCATCTCAGTCTGCTCTGGCTGCAGGCTGCGTCCTGCCATGTTTATGTGGGCCTCCATAACGACCCGGCCCTGTTCGCCAGTCACAGGATCCACCTCAAAGAAGCTTCCGGACTCCTCAATCACCTCCCGCAAGCAGGCCAGCAGAGATGGACCCGTGTCCCGAACTGAGACCACCACATGGACGTTGGGCGGGAGATATTTTGGCAGCCAGTGCAGTTTGTGAGCATTGTGAGCAGATGAGAGACGCTCTAGGGAGTCCAGAAGCAGAGCAAGCTTCTCTCCGCGGGACGACACCTCCTCCAGGGTCAGGTGGAAGAACCGGACCAGCTCCTGGTGTGTGTGTGTGGCAAAGGAGGCGGGTAGGGGCAGGCTGAATGCCCCACAGATCTGCACACAGACTCCCCTGAGCAGCGTGCTGATGTCTGAGCTTAGCGGAGATGTTCCCAGCAACCTCAACACCACGGCAGCCTGTGGGTCCGACTGTCCACGCATCTCCTGGGCTAATTTACACATTAGCGCTGTCTTCCCAACCCCTGCCGGCCCATACAGAACCAGTGGCGTATGTCTGTCGTTTGCCGACAACATGGTCAGGCAGATCTTCCCAAGCAGGCTCTCCCTTCCACGGAACACGGCACACTCATGCACACACACATGCGCGTGGTGGCAGATCTCCTGATGTAACCAGCCCAAGCTTTCCCCCTCCGAGCCGCCCGGAGCGCGCCTCCCCCCACCCCGCTCCTTGACCTTCTCCTTCATCTGAAGGACAAACTGCTCGCACATGCTGTTCAGGTACTGAGCATGCTCCTTGCGGCTGGGCTCCAGACCAGTCTTGCTGTGCTCCACGCTGTGCTGATTGACACAGGAGGAGTAGGAGGAGTGGAGGCGCGTCTTCAGGCCCGAAAGCAGGTCCTGAGCCTCGGAGTCAACTAGGCCGTCCACGGTGAGGTCGGTGAACGCCGCCAGGCTCTTCTGCATGTCCTTCTTGCGCAGTTTCAGGAACTCACGCACAAACAGCAGCACTGAGCTCTCAGGGGTCTGGGCCGTCAGCAGGCCCTGCTCATTCTCCCACTCTGTCACTGAGAGGCAACAGACAGAATCTTAGTAGTTACAGCCTGTCACCAGAAAGCCACTGACTGGCTGAATGACTACAAACATATGGAGACGTACTTCTGGAGAACAGACTGTTGCCCTTCTTATTCATTTTGATTGGGACTTTGCTTAGCTTTTCATTTCATGTGAAAATTACAGTTCAGTGTTTGCTTGTACTATTATTGTAGTATTACAGTTATCTCTACACTGGCTTCATTCAGACTGCAAAAGGACCAGGTCTGGAAAAGATCTGTTTTCTTACCAGACTTGAAGTACTTGTGTTTCTGCTCTGAGTTCATCTGCCCTGCTTTCTCTGCCTGCAGGGTGGCGCCCCTGAGCAGTCTCAGGAGCCGTGCTTCTGTGTACTGCCAGGAGAGGGTGTCTTGGTCGCGCAGCTCGGTACACTCTGCGGCTGTGTCGTTGTAGTGGGCGAAGTGTGTAGTGATTGGTTGAAGGATGTAGGTGGGCGGGACAGCGTTGTCATCCCTCCAGTACCATTTGTTGAGAAACTTGATGTCGTCGAGATCGGACAGCTTGCCAACCAGCAGCTCAAACTCTCGCTCGGGGATGAGGCGGGGGAGGGGGCGAGGGCCGTAGCGGTTCCCCAGTAAGGCCTAAGACCATCAACACACACAGGCTCAGATAAACTCAGCTGCAGAGTGGTTTCTTTATTTTTCTAGCAAAGCTCTTCAGCTTTTTGTAGCCCTCTCATAAGTAAGTATATGAAGTAAGGAAAACCCGAGTAATGCAGGTTTTATTAACACAAGCTGTCATTCTCAACCAGCAGTTTGGTTATTTCTTGGTACACACCTACAATGTTGGTATTGCCAGACTCACTTGAAGTATCAGAAGAACCATCCATCACACACAACACATTCACCCCAGTGTCATCAGAAGTTTCTTTACTCCATACTCACAATGAAGGTTGGGCCAACGGAGCATCTCTGACAGGACTGAATCTCCTTTAGACTCAGTTCAGCAGTCATGTGATCCACCAACACCATGTCCCTCACACCCCACTGCAAATCCACCATCTGACAAAGACAAACACAGATGTGTTTCTTATGACTTGCTCAGAGACACGGTTTGTATATTTAAACCTATACGTCAGAGGAAAAAACCATAGCACACCTGAAGCAGGCAAATATTCAAGAGTCTATTGGCAATCTGTCTGTATATTATATGAGGATGGTAGTCAGCAGAGGCAACAGAAGCACAAACACTGAGATGGTCTAGTTCTCTACCTCAAAGGTCAAGCCCAGGGACTGGCAGAAACGCTGAACCTCGGGATAGGCTCTCTCCCACAAAACACTCCTCTCTGCCATCATATCTGCAAAGCAGAAAAACACAGAACAAATGTAAAAATGTCATTGTGATATTTGTGATCTGTGACAGATGAAACCAAATATGAACTGTCAGATGAAACCAAATATGAACTGTCAGATGAAACCAAGACTGTACTTCTCAAGTTTTGCATCATATCTAATACTGGACGTTGCTGAACTGCTACTTCTACTACTAGAGTTACACAAGAGTGGAAGTGAGGTGAGCCTGGGGGAGGCAGGCGGGGCGTGGATGCAGGTATGTTACCTGAGCAGGTAGAGCTGAGGTAGACTCGCACCACGCTGGAGCGGGGCTGGGGGATCGTCTGGGTGTGTCCCTTCAACGCCTCCAGCCCTACCGCCTCTCTCAGAGCCTTTACACTCATGATGACCAGATCTCAACACCACACAGCCTGCTCACAGATTCACCACGCTGATCTTGTCTGTTCCTGACAGGGTGCCAACAAGAGACGTACACACACACACACACACACACACACACACACACACACACACACACACACACACACAAACCATTACCACCACCAAACTTTCTTCTTGGGCAATCTACCTTCAGCACTTTTCACAGTTCAGATGTCTTTTAAATACACTTAATGGCGGTTTACACATCTTAAAAGTTATTTATTCAAATCCCATTTGAAAAGGCATGGAAGCTTAACACAGCAGAAAAAATATCCCACCTTAGTACCTTGACTCTTGTGATCACTCTGACATGTCATCTGGATGGTGTCTTCGAAGTGTGCCTGCAAATAATTGTAGCAGCACATTAAAGTGTTTTGCCAAGCTTGTACAACTACCTCACTCCATCCATCAAGGGAGAACACGCCAAGACAACCTGTGTTTACCGTCTCCCCACCTCTCAGAACAACATGTCCCCTGGGTCAACACACACACATACACAGCTGGGTGTACTCTAATTATGGTGCACAAGTGAGAGCGAAGGCACATTTAATCATAAACTAACAGCTTCTGACAGGATGCAAAGGTGTGAGGACACACAGCCAGTACTAAGATAAGACAGACTTTCTGTAACCTGGATAAAATGCCCACAGCGTTGGCTTTCATGGGTGCATAAAATCAGTCTTGTCTTCAGAACTAAAATAAAGTGCACAGCCTGGTGCTGAAGTCAACAATTGTCTTGTAGTTTTAATTTTTGTTCTATTTGTGTCGTGGAAACTAGACTAGTGGGGAGTGTGTGTGTGTGTGGAGGGGAGGGGGGGGGGGGGAATCACACCTACTTAATACACTGCAAGATAATCATTTGAATAAACATTTGAAATGTGGGCAGGTCATACGGTAAATTCCCTTCAGAGACAAAAAGCAGGAACTGTAATCTTTCAGTTTACTATGAAACTAAAAGTACTCCAAGTCAAACTCAGACACGGAGGTGGGCTAGATTAGATTAGATTAGATTAGATTAGATTAGATTCAGCTTTATTGTCATTACACATGTAAGAATACAGAGTAAAAAAATGCAGTTTAGAATCTGATCAGAAGTGCAAATAGCAGAAAGTGCTATATATGTACTGTATTTGCAATATGTACAGTTAAGAGCAGTTATGTACAGATAAGGGCAGTGTAACAGTGGGAATAGATATTTGCAGATGTACAAATCTGTTAATCGTTATGTGCCGATTATTTAAAAATAAGTTATAGGAGCAATTATTTACAGATAGGGCAATGTAAAAGATATATATAAATTAGTATTGATTTACAAAAGAGCAACATGCCGATGAAGTATGCTAATATACAAATGTCCTATACTCCTATACATAGGCAAATCTACTGATGTACAGATATACAGATGTAGTATGGACAAATATACAGGTGTGTAGATATATTAATATATGTATATACAGGTGTATATACAGATGTACAGATGTGTAGTAGAAGATAGGCAAAGTGCTATAGATGTATATACAGTTGTGAAGCTAGCAACCAGAGCAACCAGATCAGGGTTACCATCCATTTGCATAGACACTTACTCTGATAAACCCTGATAAAAAAAAAAAAGTCAAATTCTATGACAAAAGAAAAACATACATACCATGGACCAGCTTGTGTTCCGCTCCTGCCTAAGCTCCTTGCTGACAAAATCAAATAAACTTTCCAGACCTGGAAAAACGGGCTTTGAAAACTCTGACTTAACCAGGTTTTTCATGACTGTGGGAACCCCGTCAGATGGTGTAGTACATTAATCTATTTTCTTTACAAGAAATTCCTTGATATTTGGTGCCACATTAATGTATCACATTGACATTTGAAACGTCACTTTTGCCTAACTCCTTACCTTCATACAGTGGATGAAGTGGATGGTACAAAATACATTACTTTAAATAGGTGGTAGTTAAGTCATCACTGATGAGCCTAGTGTGCTCAGAGGTCTAAAGAGGACTAAAAGATCATTCAGCAGCTTTCACTAATTGACTTATTTTTTTGATGCTGAAACTAGATAACATAAACACGCCATTCTTGTGAGGTTGTGTCTGCACGTCACCCTTGGACTGTTTGTCACAATATTCCCGGAGCTGAGCTGAGCTTCCTCCTGGGCCTTGGACTGCAGGTTCACTCAGAACTTAATGAAGAGCCGGCAGAGACACTGTGCCTCAGGCACAGATATGCAACACTGCTGCAACACACCCATCTACTGGGGGACACTGAAAAACAGCCCTCACCTGTACAAGATGTTTCGGGGAGTCAGATATCTGTAAAGCAGCTCTCCAGTGAGAAGAGCTAGACACTGATAGCATTAGAAATTGTGAGCAAATTCTAGACTACATGGTCACCACTGCCTGTAATGCTTTTGGTATGCTGAATATAGACACCTGCCTCAAGATCAAGATGACAGAATGCTGCAAAATGTTCTGCATGTCAAAAACAGGGATGAATAGAAACCATATCAAAATGTTTGAAGTTGGCCCAAGACGAGCTTCTGACTTGACTGCCAGTGTCATCTTTTCTTTTCTGTGCTTTGTTTGTCCTTTGAGTTTTATAGTACTTAGTCCTTCCAGCTGACCAGTTAGGTCATGCTGCACTCACACACGCCTATTTTGAGTTGACTAAACTCAGACAGTCTTTTAAAAAGGTCTGATGTGCAGGCATAGAGGATAGAGTATCGTTACTGCCCTTATTACTGTGCGACATTGGAAAACAATTAAAGAGCCACAAAAATTATTTAATTTTTATTCTTTTACTTTTGCATTGAATACAACTGCAAATTTTAAAACAACTTTTCAAACTTCCTGAAAAAATACGGCAAAAAAAAGAAAAGTAACCGTACATTAGAAGAGGTTCAATACAGAGAGCGTGTGGTCGAGTTAGATGACCTTGTTCGGTGATTTGTTTATTTGTTTAGAAAACAAGGTGAAAAGTCTGTGGATCCTGTAAGCTCTGAGCACCCTCGAGAGGGTGGGGCAGGGTGGGTGTGGGGGGGGTCTCTCCCAAACCGTGCGGGTGTGGAGCGTAGCAGGAGGGTGGGGGGCAGGGGTGTGCACGGTCAACAAGCGCAGGGGGTGCCCGCCTCCATCTCCACTGTTAGTCCTTTGCTCAGCAGGAAGGCCTCCTGCTTGGGCTCCCGACCCAGGAACTTCTTCAGCATCTCGGTGGCGTCCACAGAGCCACCTGGCCTCAGGATACACTTCCTGTAGTCCAGACCCACCTGTGGTGAAACACACACACACTTACTTTTCATTCATTTAACTTACGAGGAGAGCTTTTAATGTACAGTTACTTTACTTAGGGAGTTCGTAAATGTGTTTGAGGAGAGGAGAGGATAGGAGGAGAGGAGAGGACTCATGAATACAAATATGGAACAAAAAGGGGCAGATGACAGAAAAAAGAAGTGATGCAATGAAAGAAGAGAGGAGAGCAAAGTAGCAGAAGCGGAAAGAAGGGTGACCAGTACCCACCTTTGGATTCATGATGCCCTCCTGCTTGAAGCGGGCATAGAACATGTCCATGGAGAACACCTCGCTCCACAGGTAGCCATAGTACTGGGCATCATACCCTCCTGCCAGGTGGCCGAATGTAGCAGGCATGTTGGTACCTTAGGAACAGAGCAAAACACATCAGCATCTACTGCACTTGATCACCAGACTGAACCATCAGACATGCATTTCAGACCAGCAATCAGATCTCACCCACTTACTTTTGCGTTTAGCAGAAGCTTTTATCCAAAGCTTAGGGTTAAGTGCCTTGCTCAAGGGCACAACGGGATTCAAACCCAGGCTATGAGCCTGCTAGCTAACCGCTAGGCTACCATTGGCCCAGTTTACCCTCAGACCAGCCATCACATCTCAGCTGCTTACTGCAGGCTACCACTACAGCTATGCTACCATTGGCCCGGTTTACCCAGACCAGCTATCAGATCTCAGCCACTTACTGCAGTCCTTCTATCTTAACTATCAGATCAAAGATCATTTCCTCTTACATCAGTTACTCTTGATCCATAGTGTCTCTCTCTGTTCCCAAGCTGGAACACTTGCTTAGCAAGGATGAAGAAGGACAACCTACTATACTAGGTGCTAATTGAATCAATCTATGATTTTGTTTATAAGTTGGAGTTTACAGTCTTTGGCTAATGCTTTTGTCAGATGAACAGATGAACAGATAAAAAAAAGTGTATTAGTCCATTAGTAAACTGACACATTTGCATTAAGATCAGGGCCAAGTTCAGCAGTTGCAACATTTGGAAAGGTTTTGCGATGGTACCCATTCATCTCTGTGGGTGACAAAACGTTTTGTCGTCTTGACAAGACTTACCAGAAGAGGCTGGTACTCCCAGGATCTCTTGGCACAGCCTGGCATACTCCTCGGCAGGGTCAAGGCCAGACTTGGTGTGCAGGCTTTGGTCTACCTTGGCCAGGACGATTTGCCTCAGGTTGAACAGGCCTGTGGATGGAGGACAGGGGGTAGGCACATGGCCACATTAGCACTCTCTAACCAGACAGGGTTCACAGCACTCCAGTTGATGTGCAAGTGAGCCTTCTTTCACCCCATAATGAGCCATTTAACCACCAAAGCGCCTATGAAGTTGGTAAACGACCCTGCATACAGCATAAAATGTGGCCAGGTGTACATTTAGAAGCTTTACATTTGACTATCACACGTCAGGCCAAAGATCAAAGGATTTAACGATAATTCAATTTGTTAAATCAACATATTTTGACTTCCTGACTGTATGTATAAACTGAACCAGGTTTGTGTGCTTGTATGTAGTAGTGTAGTAGTGTGTAGTAGAGTAGTGCGTGTCGTACCGGTGTTGGCGAGGCGGGACTTGATGAGTTTGTCGAGCAGCTCGTCTGGGATGCCAGCGCCAGTCTTGTAGTGTTTGGACATGCGCTGCAGCGGCTCCTTCTCCCAAACCCAGTTCTCCAGCATCTGAGACGGCGCCTCCACAAAGTCACGCTCCACGTGCGTACCACTGAACATGGCAAAGTCCGCCTACGGCGACCAGGACAGGTCAAGACACACACTCACTAATGCTGACTGTGCAAATGCATGCATGGCACTTTGATTACTTTGGGGGTATCAAGGAATTACAAACTCCTCAATGAAACTGCATTTACAATTGTCAATTCTTCGTAAAATCCCCAATCTCTTACTCAAACCAGAGAAATAACAATAGATATTCTCCACATGGAATGTAATCATTCAAGTTAACATAATATTTGCAGTGATAATGCAGGTGATAAATTGTCTGGCTGAGTTCCAATGGCCTCCCTATGAACTAAGCCCTGAGCCCTCACAGACCAAACTAGTTTAGTGTTTAGTGAATAAGTTTGCAAGGCTGTGAGTGTTCACCTTGCTGTTGCATGTTTGGGATGCATTTGTGATGAATTTTTCAATCAACAACACTTTGCAACCACACTTCTGTTTCCGTTCCTTGGTAACTGCAAATTGTTTTTATGCTTCTCCAGTGTTTTACGTCACAACGCTATGAACTGTGGGTAATTCCTTTTAGCAAAGTCTGCATGCGATGCCAACCCTAGGAAAGGATTCAGAAAGGGCCTAACCGAGCCCTCAGATTTCGACAGTGGGACACCCCTAAACCCCCTCAAACCGCATGAATGCGTTTCAAGTCTGAGTCTGTAAGGGTGGACATTGAAACTGGCTCACTGTCCATCTGATTTGATAATCTTCTAACTATTCTAACTATCTTCTAACTATTGTTTTTATCATTATGTGTAAATATCCCCACTAAACTGCGTCATCAATTAACAAATAAAACAGCTAAGGCGTGTAAGCGAGTGTGTTTGTTACCTGAGCACACAGCTGGTGCATGACGTGGCCAAACTCATGGAAGTAGGTCTCCACCTCATCGTGCTGGAGCAGGGAAGGGGCGTCAGCCGTGGGCTTGCTGAAGTTGGCCACCATGGCGGCCACGGCCATCTGACGCGAACCGTCTGGCAGCAGACAGCCAGGCTGCAGCCCAAAACATGCAGCGTGTCCGTACTTACCCTCTCTGAGGAAACAGACACACGTGAATAACATGAAACCTTAAAATAAGCTTACATAACAAAATAAGACAAAACAACTCAACATCTACTCTGATGCCGTTAAGTATCTCAGATCATCAAAACTTCAGACAACGTTAATAAAGGAAGACAGACACAGACACAGATGTCCTCACCTAGGGTAAAGGTCCAGGTAGAACTGCCCAACCACCTGTCCACTGGTGCGGTCCTTGACGCAGTAGAGTGTGACATCATCGTGCCACACAGGGCAGCGGTCCACCTTCTCGAATGTGAGGTCCAGCAGCTCCTGGTAGATGTCCAGCAGGCCGTGGGTGACCACCTCCATGGGGAAGTACTCCTTGAGGGTGTTCTGGTCCACGGCGTACTGCGTCTCCTCCACCTGCGTCATGTAGTAGCGCGTGTCCCAGGCGTGCAGCTCGCCGCTGAAAGGCAGCCCCCGCCTCTCACACTCCTGTTCCTTCAGCTTCAGGATCACCGTGCGCTCCTCCTCGCCCAGGGGCTTCAGCTTACGAGCAAGCTCCTCTACACCACACACAGTTAAACAGAAGCATTTGATTCCTAAGCTGCCCACTGGGGAGCTGTGGTCAGTTAGCCCAATTCCAGAGCCTAGCTGCAGTAGAGCCAGGCTGGCCACTGGGGAGCTGTGGTCAGTTAGCCCAACTCCAGAGCCTAGCTGCAGTAGAGCCAGGCTGGCCACTGGGGAGCTTTGGTCAGTTAGCCCAATTCCAGAGCCTAGCTGCAGTAGAGCCAGGCTTGCCACTGGGGAGCTGTGGTCAGTTAGCCCAACTCCAGAGCCTAGCTGCAGTAGAGCCAGGCTGGCCACTGGGGAGCTGTGGTCAGTTAGCCCAACTCCAGAGCCTAGCTGCAGTAGAGTCAGGCTGGCCACTGGGGAGCTGTGGTCAGTTAGCCCAACTCCAGAGGCAGGCAGAGTATGGATACACAACAAGGCAGTACATCAACCTTCACTCGGTGATTGTTTACACTAAATACCATTCTGTATTTGGCAGAATGCCAAATGCAAAATTTTTTCAAAAGATGAACAGGTGTGTTGGAGGTGACCAATGGTGGATAACTCAGTAGCAAACACTCGCGATCCCACAAGAAACTTATTTCTTTAAAGCAACGTTTAAACAAAGCATTGACCAAAGCACTGACCAAAACTTCATGTTAAATAAATAAGTTGCTTGTGAAATAGGCAGTGTGTGGGAGTTTACATTTCCCATTAAAAACATTTTCAACATAACTAATAATTCTTGCACCATGCAAGCAGCAGCATAGGTTACTTCATATTATTTAAATGACGGCAGTGATCTTAAGTGCCTCTGCGTGAACTGACCGAGGAATGAGGAGACCTTCTTGGCAGATTTGGCCATGTTCATCTCCAACACAAAGTCAGCGTGGGTGCTGAAGCCAAGCAGGCTACTCTTCTGGGCACGCAATTCCACCAACTCTTTCAGAATGGCAGAGTTCTCCTGTTATGGAAGGATGGATGGATGGATAGAGATTGTTGGGGAGAAAGATAGCAAGAAAGAAAAAAAGGAAACAGAAAGCAAGAAAAAAGAAGAATTCAGGTTTAATTTCATATTGTTATTCAAGTAAACATTATGTGCCTTTTGAATAGTACAGGCAGCTAACACCATCATCAGTGGTTATCGCATAGGCCGACACTGGACCCCAGGCTGCTATTTGGCACAGGTGAATATTTGTCCTAGTAATGACTCCTAATGGCAGATAAGCTACTGGATAAAAAGAGTTCATGACCTCTGGCTGCTACTGAATATGTCTCACTGAAAAAAATGTGTCATTGGTGTGTAAACGTAGGTCTATGGCATTGTAAAGCATATCAGTAAATAAGTGTGTGTGTTTGTGTCTGTCCACATCAGACAGAGAGAAAATAACAGTGGAAGTCAAATACTAGAGAAAAAAAGAAATAAATATGCGAGTACAAGATAGATTCCTGGATTTTTCACTATGACTGTATCGAGTTTGTATATTGGTCTGTGCGCGTGCGTGTGTGTGTGTGTCCTTGCCTCCTTGCAGCGGGAGTTGAAGGCCTCCTCGAGCCTCTTGCGGGTCTCAGGCACGTGGCACTTCTTCATGGTGGGGAAGTAGTGGGGGTACTTGAGCGTGATCTTCAACTTCCCGTCCGAGTCCTTCTCCAGAGAGTTCAGGAAGTCCTCCGGCAGACCACCTGAGAAGCCACACAGTTCCCCCATCACACACTCAAGCAAAGTCCTTGTGCGCAAGCCCCTTCATGACCATCTTGGTGACGCCTTAGGGCTGCTATGTTGGCTAACACATGCAGGCCCTATCTAAATGAATGGGGAGATATCCAAATCTCCTGATCGGCAGGTTGCACTGACTTCAAAAGAGTGTGATGTGAATCCTGATGAATGGTATGAAATCTGAATTAAACGATGTAAATATCTTCTTGGATGTTGCCAAAACAATGCTTAAAAAGACATTATTCTAAACATGAATTTGATCACTGTGACTGCTCCAACATTCACCACATGACTATGTCAGAGCAAACAAAAGGCAGGCATTTTCAGTGATCCTCAGTGTCTCCTGCTGTTACACCATCTCTGACACAAGCCACCGCCACCCCTGTGGCTCTCTACATACAACTCAGGGTTTCAGACCCACACTACGCCTGTCGCCCAGTCACACACACAGCCAGGCTAAATAGTTAGATACTAGTCACATACATGTGAATGCACCAGAGGTGGAAGCACTGTTAAGCACACAGTAAGTGCAGACTAAAGAAATATTGACTAATTCAAATCAACTTTTGTCTCTGTTTGTACTGCATGAGACAGCAGCAGCAGGACCCTGACGGTCTGAGTGAGGCCCAGGCTTACCGAGCTCATCCCGAGAGAAGGACAGGCTGGTGGTGTCCTCATTCAGGTGCTTGTTGAAGTCAATGCACAGGTTACTCAGCTTCTTCTTGATCGATTTGATCTCCTGTTGAAAGTAACAGGCACAAAAAGACAATAATCATGGTGACACGGCGCTGTTGTTGATCTATTTGTTTATCTTTTACATGTTTGTTGTTGATGTTGCTTCGATTCAAACTCACGTCCTGGGTCTCTTTGGGGAGGTGAAGGCCGTTTCTCTTGCCCAGCTTGATCAGTCTCTCCATGTATCTCTTCCCCTCTAGAGTCAGAGAGTCTCCATCTTCCTGCTTCCCCTGGTTGGGGACAGACAGACATAGAAAGATGAGGGGTGGGGAGAAGTGCCACTTCTAGTTCAGACGACAAGTGCCGCTCAACAAACAGACACTCTTGTCTGCAGAGGTCTCAGAGCTGTAGGCTTTCATAGTCCTCAGCCAAGGACAAATGGTTGATTTGAACACTGCATATTTTCAACCATAACTTGTGACAACACAGCATACAGATCTTTTTGGCTATATTTTGTCAAGCACCACTTGTAGTCTATATATTGTTGACTACAACTACAGCCAGTTTAGTGTAAAACCTATTATCTGGTTTGCCATCAGACTACCAACAGATTGCTTGTCACTAAGAGGAGCTACTACCTGGAAAGTGGGGAGCCATTCTACAACACTCATATGATGGCAGCTATAAAATGTTACTGGGTGCGGCTCCTTAAGGACACATTCTGATCATTTGCATACCTTTCCTGTACTTAATTAAAACATGTTTACCACCAAGTCAACCTGGATCTCTTGTATCATACCAACTTAGGCCTACAATGCATGATCTGGTGTGATCTATTTACGGACCAGACATAGTACACTCTCACCCAGCCACACATGCATACACACACATACAACCTACACTGTAACAGAATATTTTGCATTGGGGGCAACAAGAAATTACAAACCCCTCCATGCCTCTGGAAAATTGTCAGCTTTGGCAACTGCCCAGGAGCCATCCCTGTACCGGCCCTCTGCCAGCAAGCCATGGAATTTAAAGGAGAAATCTAGTGTGAATTAATGACACTGAGTGCTGTAGGAAAAAGAACAAGAATATTTTATACAACATAGACAATAACATTAACTGAATGGGACACATATTCCTATGCCCCATTGAGTTAGATCTTCAGTTTGATCTTCAGTCTATGCTGTATCAAATGTTCTCGTTTTTCTTACAGACAGCACTCGGTGACTTCACACAACAGGGCTACAGGTTGAATCACACCGGATTTCTCCTTTAAAGCCTGCCGACATGCCAGGCTGAGTAGCTAAGATTGCAAACAGTGGGAGCAACGGTGGCCTGAGAGTGTGTGCTGTGTTCTGACCTCCAGGGCAACAATACGCTGGTACACGTCCTCCCTCATGCTCATCTCCACGTCAAACTCAGACAGCTTCTTATCAGCTTCTGTGCTGGCGCTACGCACCTCCTTGGAGGGAGACACATGCTGGGGGAAATCCAACATGTTGCGCTGAACTGTTGGGGGGGGGGGGGTCACAACTGTCAGTCACAACTTTAAGTCCATTCACATCAAAATGTTGTCTTTTTCATATATTAACATTTATCAGTCACAGCTTTAAAATCTATTCACGTCAACCAATTGTCTTTTTTCAAATGCTGATTACTGCTGAGCCACAGTGGGATGAGGAAACAATGCGTCACAAATCCATGTGTACTACAAGCCAAGGTAGGCTATTTTTGAAGAGAATAGTGTCCACTATTTGAAGATGAAAGCCACTAGAGACACCATTTGTCTTCTCCGGATGAGGAAATGTTTTGGTCTCTGAGAGCAAAGGTGTTCCACTTAGCACATGCTTCTTCCCCTGGCCCTGGTTTGCATTCAAACAATACAGAATAATGCTATTGTCAGTCCCATTGTGGGTAAGCTAGTCTTTATGTTAAAACTGCTGAATTGTCTATACTATTGCATACAGAATTTCAGCTGACTCTGATTTTCTGAGCTGTTTACAATAGCCGGGAGTAAATGCTAAGTTTGGTTGTAGTGGCCTGAACTGATTGCGCAACGTGAGGTTTGTTTTTGCCATCTGTGCCCACATAGATGACTGTGTGTGTACTCCTGGCAATTTGGTAAAAAATTAACTTCATATATTGCAGAGCATAGTTCATCATGGCAGGCTTCAGACAAATATATTGCAATATATGTTACAATTTATGGCGGAGCCTAATGCAATGTAGAGAATGGAAATATATGGCATCAGTTTAAGACTTTGGGCAAGATGTGGAACCAAACTGGAGTTAGTCAGCATGCCTTTGGCACCTGGAGTTACGGAGAAGTGGCGTGTTTGTGAGCAACCCTCCATATGGACTCCTTCCTGCTCACCTGTGTACTCCACCTCAACATCTGCAAGTGCCTTCAAGGTGTTCTCATAGGTCACTTTGTCCAGGTCCAGGGATCCCACAGCATCGTACACCTGCTTGGTCTTAGCAATGAGTTCCTCAGACAGCTGGAGAATTTGCTCTGGGCTCAGGTCCCAGCGCAGACGGTTCTCTGCACAGACTCGGGTCTGTGTGTCAAACACCACTTCTCCTACAAACACAAGGAGAGAGATACAACAACGTGTTGGGTTACAGGAGGGTATTTATAACTACATACACACTAGGGTCAAACTTGCCTGCATGCAAAGCCATGGAATAATCTAGCTAAATATTTTTTTCAACATATTAGCTTACGTTTTCACGATGTTTTTTTTTAAAGATAACAATTTGAGTGATATTCAGACATCCAAAATACACACTTTACAAAAGACAATGGTGGAAAATATTCGGATATTCAATATTACAAAGGCTAACGTTTCATAATACAAACAGGTCTCTCCCGCGTTAGTTTCACAAATGCCCGGCTTTTGAATGTTAAGACTGGAGCTGATGGCCAAACTGGGGACTGTCACGCAGATTTACTACATTTGGCCCAACACTGATCATGGAGTCTCTCCGTTCAAATCCGATTGCGAACAATAGATCCATAACCAGCTGTGACAAAGCGTTTCAGTTAGCGCTGACGTTAGCCTTCAACACAATTATCTACAGTGAATGAATGAATGGTTTAACGTTAACGACAGACTACCGTTAGCTGACAGTTACATCTTACGTTTCACCATACATGGACCAAACGATACATACAAATAAGATTCTAAAGCTTATTAACAAATAAGCTTCTAAAGAAGATATTCAATAGTATAAATCCACGGGCTTGCCGAAAGTGGCAGCACAAACAGATACAATACATATCGAAGAGGTTGCGAACACAGCTTTAGCCAATTAATGGGTAGCCATTCAAGCTAGCGTTAAGTCATGCTAACCAGCTAGCCTGGACCTTTCACTCTGGTTAGCTTGAAAGTTGTCTGACCACTGTTACATAGGTTGGTGCAACAGGCACGATTTACGGTGGTACTCTTTAACTATTTTAAATATATGAAACAGAAAGGCGAGGGAAATGTATACAAATCTATTGTTACTCACCTGTCGGTGCCATAATTGAAACAACTCAGATGCGGCGTGTGCTCCACTGTCCGGTTCCACAACAGTGATACCGCCCCACCTTCCCGACGCTCTTCAAAGTGATTGGCCTGAGGATGTGTCAATCATATCATGGTCCTCCATCTCAGATCAGCAGAGCACAACATGCCAGTCATCTTCAGTAACATTAACATTTTTGCAATAAATAAAGAAATAAAGATGACGAAACATTTTGTCATGTTATATGTTGTGATGTGATGTGTGTGTTGTGATATTCGAATAATATAATCGAATGCTTACAAATCACCACCTTAATAAGACTGTCATTAACAGTGTTTGTTTACAATTTCAGTAATATCAAACTGTCAGGTGAATTTCAGATTTACTATACAAATACATTTCAAATACAAATACTGTCAACTAACATGTCAACTACAGTTAATGTTTTGAACCACATTTTGAAAAGCTGAGTGTAACACAATCAAACTGCGATATTTAAACACTGAATATCAATGCCATACAATTTACAATTACAATTACAATTTTAACCTATTCAACTATTATTACTATTAAAATTCTAACCAGCACCATTCCGTAACTTGCAGTGGTTGCCCGTCAATTCCTGCACTGGATGTGACGTTATAACTACACATGCCGTATTTCTCATATTACACCTTTGGTTTACACCACACTGCAAGGAATCTTTGAAGTGAGACAGCAAGACGACTGGTAAGGCAAAAGTAAGTGGTTAGCAGACCCAACGCATTAGTCCGTCATCTTAGGATATGTGCATCTTTTCAACAGTTTATCAACAAAATGCTATATCATTTGTTTTTAGCTGCACTGTGTCTATTTTTAATCAATGACTCATTTGAACTAGCCATTGTTAGCTGACTAGCGAGCTTTGTAGCAACTGCTACATAACAGTTGGTGTGGCTAAAATAAGTTGTCTGGCTTAGTAAGGTTGTCAGTATGGACAGAAAAGTTCGTGTTGCTTTTGAGACAGTATGAATGCCAAGAATATAATGTAACATTCTGTATAGCTTCCTGTTAACTCTTGTTATAAGTGTGCTTGACAGCCCGAGTACCAGGGCTGACAGTAAAGACTAGCTAGCTATGTTGGCTAACTTGGAAGTTATGCCCTCACCGGTGTGGGGTAGCTAGCCATAAGCTAGCGCTAGGAATTTCTGTGATGCATTCAGTTATTTAGCGTACGTAGCTATAGCTCAGAATGTCAATGAAATCATGTACCTGAACAGTTAGCTGAGACTAATGATAGCCATGAATAAGAAGCCATTCGTCTAACGTGAGAAACAGTTAGCCTAACTCAATAAGAAGATGTTAAGCCGCAGTTGTCTTGGATAAGCGAAGTTGGCCTCCCTGAACTTCCTCACTATTCTGTAAATACTAGCCAACGAGCAGGTTAGCGTTCCCTCATGCATAGAGAAGTTATTGTATAACACGTTATAGTCATTAATGATGGTGTCTTGTAAGCAAAAAGACTTGTTACAGACTTGTCTATATACCATTAATGGAAAGATGTCATGTTAGATAGACCGCATGGCAACTACACTACATGCATTTAAACATCAATAATGTCAATAACTGAAGGATTAAAAAAAACTGTATGCATCATAAGAGATGGCAGAGCCTTCTTTGCACAATTGATGATGTAACCTTAGCTTTCTTTTTAAAGATTTGCAACAGCTGACATAATTGCGTTTTCAGGTGTACATTTTGTGAGGTTTCATCCTCCAAGAAACATGACGGATACGAAACGTCTCGCGTTCTCCATAATTCAGTTTCTCCAGGACCAGGTGAAATCTGATGGGTGTTCATCGGACACTCAGGAGAGTTTAGAAGGTAAGATGTCTTAGTATGGTGCGTGGTTTTGGTCGTTTCTCTTTTAGGTCATGCATTTATGCTTACACTTGGAAAATTTGTGTTCTAGTTGCAATCCAGTGTCTTGAAACAGCCTTCAATGTTTCCATGGATGACCAGAGTTTAGCTGTCTCCCAGACCTTACCAGAGATTTTTGCCTCAGCCACACTGAAGGTAACAACCAGACAGACTGTTTTTTTATCAGCCACGTTTTTTTTTGTGTGCTTCTGTAACTTTTTTTTGTCCCTCCTAACTTCACTTCTAGTATCCTAATGTATCCCAGACGACAAACCACTCAAGTGCACAGTCACCTACCGCAGAGCAAATTGCAGAAGCTGAGCAACTCAAGACTGAAGGTAAGGTCAGAGCTGAAAGATCACCCTCTGAGTGAGTCACTCTCTGCCACTGTCAGGTATGCTTTGGGTGGTTGCCTTTATAGGGGCACAGTAAGTCATAATCTATCCCTGTTCTGTTGTATTTTGTGTTCTTGCAGGTAACGACCAAATGAAAGTAGAGAATTTCTCTGCTGCCGTGGAGTTCTACTCAAAGGCAATCGCCCTTAACCCTGAGAATGCTGTTTACTATTGCAACAGGTACAGATTGACCACATTTACCCACATACCTGGCTGAAGCCATGCTTGCCTTAGTAAAGCATTGCTATGGAATGTGTTTGTTCTGTAACACCACAAAATTAAACCAATTTACAGGGCTGCTGCGTATAGTAAATTGGGAAACTATGCAGGAGCTGTCCAGGACTGTGAACAAGCCATTGGGATTGACCCAAACTATAGTAAAGCACATGGACGAATGGGGTACGCCATGCATTTCTATTTTCTCTGTTAATGGGACTATTACTTCTGCTTACTTGTGCTATGGTATGCAGATATGACTTAAGACGATGGCTTTGCTCTCTTACTGCCAGGTTGGCACTTGCAAGTTTAAACAAACACACAGAGGCTGTTAGCTATTACAAGAAAGCCCTGGAGCTGGACCCGGAAAATGACACGTACAAATCCAATTTAAAAATAGCAGAACAGAAGATGAAGGAGACACCGAGTCCAGTAGGTTCATGTGATGTGTAAAGTCTGCCGTTTCCGTTGACACTAATCACTTATCAATCAGAGCATTCCCATCCCCACTCACTGTCCGCACTTATCATCTCCAGACAGGGGGAATGGGAGGAGTGGACTTAGCAGGCCTTCTCAGTAATCCTGGATTCATGAACATGGTGAGTTGAACCTTAGACTTCCTACTTCTATCCAGACACACTGGCTGACAACTTGCTTTGTTAATTCAAACTAACCACCTTTTTTTTTTCCTAAGGCGTCAAATCTTATGAGTAATCCGCAAGTCCAACAGCTGTGAGTAATACTGATGCTATTTTAAGCTTTAACTTCTCGTGAAGTTGGTGTACTTTGATGTGTATTTGCTTCAAGTAAGATAAGTTATAATCTTACATGTCCTTTGTTATGGCTTTATTGCCATTCAGCTGTTTACATCTCACTCACATGGATTTGGGTGACTGTTTCTTAGGATTGCTTTCCATAGTGTTGTATCTCACCTGGTGCTGGATGTCTTGTGTCTTTCATAACACCTTGCTGTTGTGTGTTGCATGTCCTGCGTTGATCAAGGTGCGGCTGTGTGTAATGATGGCTTGTCATAGTGTTCAAGTAGTTCTAGTAAGAGCTTATATCTGGCTTATTTTGGGTCTTGTATTACTTGCCGTAATGTTGCCAGTGGACATGTTGCCAGAGGAGCCTGTCTGGTAGGACTATAGCGTAGTGGTTAAACAAGCTGGCTAGCAAGCTAGTATGCTGCCACCATTGTGCCCTTGAGCAAGGCACTTAACCCTGAGTTGCTCTAGGGGAAACTGGCCCTGAACTACTTGACAAATGTAAGTCGCTTTGGATAAAAGCTTCTACTAAATGCATGAATGTAAATGAATGGAGTTTCTATTGTGATTACAGTTATGGCTTCAAACAATCTTAAACACTATCATAATCTGGAACAAACAATCAAATTGTCACATTCCTTTTTGCTGGTAGGCCTAGACTATAAGCACACACACACTCGCGCACGCACGCACACACACACACACATGCGCACGCACACAGACATGCACGTGTGATATACAGGGAAACCGGTGGGGGAATTACAGGAAAAATCCAAGGAAATTTTCTGTTTAAAAAGTTTGTTCCAAAGAGTTAATTAAACCCAGAATATTGTCAAAGTTAGTGAATAATCGTGTTAAATAATTGTGATTTCAATATTGATCAAAATAATTGTGATCATCACTTTTTTCATTTTCGAATAGCCTACTGTTTAAGTGTCTCCTGATGGCTTGATGTATCTTGCATCAGGCAAATGTTGCACTGTGTCTCTTTTTATAATAGGCATATTCATGATAACAGATGAGATGGACAGCCCTGCACAGGGATGACAAAACGGCCTTGTTTGACTTAGCTAGCAGTTTGGCTGACTAGCCCAACAAAAAAAATCTCACCCACTAAGCCAGCCAAGTCGAACAAGCCTGTTTTGTGATGTCTACACATGCCTGCCTGATCTTGAATTTGCCTTTCGGCTAGCTGTAATGTTTCCCTGTAACCTGTGTTGATCAGGGTGTCTGGGATGATGTCTGGAGCCTATGGTGGCACACCTGGAGCAGCAGCTGGTGCTGGACCTGGTGCTGGACTTGGTGCTGGACTTGGTGCTGGACCTGGTGCTGGACTTGGGGCTGGACTTGGGGCTGGACTTGGTGCTGGACCTGGAGCTGGACCTGGAGCTGGGGCTGGATTAGGAGCCGGAATGGGTCCTGGATTCAGAGGAGGAGCGACGGCAGCAGGAGGACCTACTCCCAATGACCTTTCTGGACTCATCCAGGCGTAAGTCAAGCATCAACCTCATCCTAAGGCTGCACTGGAAGCTAACTGTTGAATTCGGGCAATACATGACTTAATGTATCTGTGAGGTATCCAGTGTAGCCTCCCTATCAGTGCACTAGCTTCCCCATCAGTGCACTAGGGGCCTATTCACCCGTCCCACACATCACTCATAACTCATAATGTGCAGTGGTGCTGAAAATTTGGCACCATCTTATACCAGAACATCCTCTCAAGTTAAGAGGTTGAAAAGGAAAAGAGTTCTCTGGGCATGACAACAGGTTATCTATTAAGCATTTAATATGGATACGTTCCATGTTTTGAAAGTAATGTAATGACCCAGAGGGAAATGGAGGACATCAGTGCTTGATGATGCAAGGATCCTCATAGGGTGCCATGGAATTTTGTTACCTGAACAACTTTATTCTTTAAGTTTCACACTGTTGACTGTGGACCAAGATTATTTGGCGATCATAGTGTCTCAGGAGACACTGAATGACATGATCCTCTTAAGCAAGTCTTGCTGTAGTCTAATTTCTCCTTTGCTATGTGTGTGTGTGTGTGTGTGTGTCAGAGGCCAGCAGTTTGCCCAACAGATGCAGCAACAGAACCCGGAGCTGATTGAGATGCTGAGGACTCAGATGCGCAGTCGGCCGCCCAGTGCTAGCAACGATGAGCAGCCCTGACAGCCACAGAGGTAAGCCCCTCGTCAGCACACAACACCAAGAGGTCAAAGCAGGAAATCCCAAGTGGTGAACTTTGCTGCAATGCAGTCCCCTATTGTTGTTTCTGTGTCCTTTTTGGCTGTGGCCTGTATTGGCCTTCCTTTAATATCAGTACCACTGGAGTGAAAGCACACTAACTTCAGTAGTGCCTTTTGTTTTTTTGTTTTGCCTGTCCCAGTGTATTATACTTGTTGCCATTGATATGATGTGCTACTGACCTGGGTCTGTTCTTGTGTTTTTCAAAGGTAAATGGCTTGTGCAAGAACACCAGAAGACAGACTGTCCGTTTTTTTTTATTTGTATTATTCTTGCAACCCCAGGGACAAAACCATGGTTTATGACAGGAGTATTAAAGAGCACGCCTGGTCCCAGTCTTTGACCCCTCCTGTCCTGTCCAGTGAAACACACAAGAATGACGCCTAATTTCAAGTGTCTGGACTCCAGCTTGTTTTCAAGCACCTCACCCCCGACACTATCACTGTAGCACATGGTGTGTGTAAATGTGTATATAACATGGGCTACTAACATTTGCCATTGAACCACATCATATCTGAAGGAATCCAGCGTGAGAATGATTTGTTAATAAGCTAAAGAACACCACGTAAAGCCTCTCTGTGGATCTGGGGAACAGAGACAGTTCTGTGCTAATGAGGAAAATCACATGGAACGGGTCGAGGAGGCCATTGTAACATGGAATGCCACATAAGATTCAAGTATTGTCATCTCCTGTAAAGTTTCTTTTTCTTAATTGAAGCAGTGTGTTAATGTGGCACAGTTGGTGTGGCTTTGAGTCCAGTTGTGACAGTTTTATGAAAGTATATATCAACATGTGACAACTGCCCCTTTTTTCATTGTCCCACTACACTGTCATTTGGAATAAAATAAATTGGAAGTTTTACATCGTTAACTGAATTCTCTGTGTTCATTAAAAAAAAAAAAAAAAAAAAAACCTGTAGGCTACATTTCTTTGTCAAAAAGCACATTACACTGCTGTATGTGTGTAAAACTCTTACTGCATCTATACTATATCCACTCCAGTCATTTGTGGTGACTAAAAGTGGTTTTGTTTTTGCACCTGACTGGTGACCCAAATACTTGCCATTAAAGGTGGAGGTGTCAATGTAACTGTTGAAAGAAAATGTTCTGCTGGTAATAAACGAAGTTATGAAAAGTGCAAAACAATTTGAAACCAAATTATTTAATAGGAACTGACCTGAATCTGATAATGCTGATGTGGCGCCAACGGCAGATTGCACCGACCATGCCTCTTATTTTGCAGTATTGCGTCACATCCTCCATCACTGAGTGCCTGCACAAGGCTGACAGGTGCAACCTGGGTGCTGCAGCGATTCCCAGCAGCAGGAAGTAGCTGAGGGGGGAAAAAACAGGTACATTAGCCATATTTCGGTTTCGGTTGTACAACATCCCTCATTGCATATTTCATGTAAGGAATTCGCTGCGGTGCGGTGCGGTGTGGTGATGTTAGAAGCGATAAGAGGAATGTTTGTTTTAGAAAATAAATTACTGATGGCGGCTAACCGCAGAACAGTTTTCTAGCATACTACCCCAGGTGAAGACAGCACACAGCTTCATCTTTAGCAAGCAGCATCTTCCTGTAATATCTCGCTTGTCTCTACAAGGATAGCGGTAATATTTTTTTGTTTATACAGCTAGAATAATTCTTGTGCGTTCGTAAACAAATATTTAGCTGGCTAACCTAGCATTATCAGATATTACATCACTGTTGCAAAAGTACATTGCGCCACACTGAACTGAATGAATCGTAAATTGTACCTTAGTTTATGTGGACGAATCTAATGTTCTCAGTGTTACTATACTGCGTAGCAGAACCAGTTGTGATGGCCAAAATGGAATATTGGCGACAGTAATTTTCTCCATCTCGGAATGGCCGAGCTGTTTATTAACCTAGCTCGGTAAAGAACCGTAACTAATGAACTGCACTGAAAGCAGAGCCTGCTAGTAGTTCTGATAAAGCACTTAATTTTGACAGATGCACAAGGTAACGTTCATGGTAATTAGTTGTGTGACGCTCCAGCTTTCCTATGCTGGGTTCGTCACTAGCCCTCTTGGTCTGCTAGTGGTTTGGCCTTTGGCTTGTGTTTGTCTCGGGATTAATTAGGAGCTGGATAAAACCTGGACCTCGTTGTCCGCGAGAGACCTCATTGTATTACCACATTGTATTATGCTGACATTTTTTTTGACAGTTTTGCTTTGTCTTACTTCTCTACATAGTTTCTTAAATAAAACTATTTTGCATTTTGTGTACATTGGTGTGGTCTTCCCCTTTATACTGTGGTGGCCTTGAACCAGGAAGTCATGACAGTAGTTTGACTTTTTTTTTTTTTAATTGTGTACATCTTAAACTTACTGTCTACAAAGGCAAAACTTTATCTGTGAAAATGTTGAAACTGAGAATGTCATCAACATAAGATGATAAGAGTTTGATCTTAATGATCTATCATGTGAACTATGTTTTAGAGGCTGAAGCTGGGATGCTACGGGTGGAAATCAGAGGAGGAGAGTGCAGGAGGAGATGACAGCCCTGGCCAGCGGCTCTAAACTACGCATCTTGCAGTGCAACAGAGTCTCCTGACTGAACGTGGTCAGCGCCAGCGTGTCACCATGGAGATGGTGGTTGCTAAGATCCTGTGTCTGCTGGGTGTGTTTGCGCTCATGCTAGCAGGCATCCTGGTGCCAGTGCGGGTGATGAGAGTGGACAGTGAGAAAGCCCAGAGGTACCGGAGAGCTGTGGCCTTCAGCAACTCCTTTGGAGGGGGAGTCTTCCTGGCCACTTGCTTCAACGCTCTGCTACCAGCAGTCAGACAGAAGGTATGACCACAGCTCACCAATAGCCCATCGCAAAGTTTTTGGACCTTGTAGACTTTAAATGTTGAAAGCATTTTTCCTTATTTCTTTCTCTCTCTCTATTTTGCTCTGCTTTTCACATTTGAGAGATTCAAGACTACTTTTGCTTACTTTGCCATAATTTGTGGTATTTAGTGCACTATATTATGTGTGTCAGTGTTAAACTGAGCAACGTGGGCACAGTACTGGTGACAGTGGAATAGTTAGCGTTGTCAATGTCATTAGTGCACACCTGATGTAGTAATGCAAACATAAGCGTGTGGTTAATCCCTTGTATCCCTGTGCATCCCATTAGGTGGATGAGGTGCTGAAGACATTGAAGATCAGCACGGACTACCCTCTGGCTGAGACCATGATGATGCTCGGATTCTTCCTGACCGTGTTTGTCGAGCAGGCTGTCCTGACCTTCCGGAAGGAGCGTCCGTCTTTTATCGATCTGGAGACATTCAATGCCGGCGGCTCAGAGGGTGGCAGTGACTCGGAGTACGACACACCCTTCATCGCCCCGCCCAGGGGGTCAGCATCAGGGCACGGGCATCACCACGGCCACTTCAGCGCGGCCGAGTTGGCACGGGCCGGTCCCCTCCGACTCGCCAGCCTGGTCCTGGCCCTGTCGGCCCACTCTGTGTTTGAGGGGCTGGCCCTGGGTCTTCAGGAGGATGGCGCCAAGCTGGGCAGCCTCTTCATTGGCGTGGCCGTCCATGAGACACTGGCAGCGGTGGCGCTGGGGGTCAGCGTGGCCAAAGCCGGGCTGCCCATGCGGGACGCCACCAAGCTGGGGGTGACGGTGAGCCTGATGATCCCAGTGGGCATCGGGTTAGGCATGGGCATTGAGACAGCACAGAACCTAGCTGGCAGTATCGTGTCTGTGGTGTTGCAGGGCATGGCGGCGGGCACCTTCCTCTTCATCACCTTCTTTGAGATCCTGTCTCGTGAACTGGAAGACAAACACGATCGGCTGCTCAAGGTGCTCTTCCTCATCCTGGGCTACGGGGTCCTGGCAGGCCTCGTCTTCATCAAGTGGTGATCAGAGGGCATTATTGTACACACACACGCACACACACCCAGGGATGGAAATTTGCATTAACTACTGAGTGGTTCAATTGGAACAATTTTAGTGTAGATTTATCAGTGGTGGGTAGATGTTCATATTTTGAAAGTTAAACCCCTGATACAGACACACACATCCAAAGACACACACACTGAACCAGCTGCTGATTGCATTTACCAGCACAACCAAAGGAAAAGACATGGTGGTGTTGCCAGCAGGCAGCTGGTCTCTCTACTCAGCCAAGGACAAAGTGAAGAGCTCACACTGGACATCTAACCCGGTCAACCCTGCCTGTTTCACTCGCTATAGTGAGGAAACCACGTTATGTTACATGTGAAATCTCTCTCTTTCTAATATAGCCTATTACAAACATTAAACACTGGAATCTTGCAGGAGAGCGTATATCAGAGAAGAACTCTGCCATTTTAAGGGAATAAATGTGTTGTGTGTAAATAGGGTGGCTTTTAAAGAAGTATTTAGGAGGGATTTGATGGTTAACTGTTGCAGAATACTCTCCATACTCTCCCATAGGGTGACATGTCATACTGTGTCGCACTGAACTTTTGCTGATGTATATGTACATTATTGAGATGTTCTGTATAAACAAGTGGGTAATATACAGTGCTGTCCTAATGTATTGCTCCAGTTAGTGCAGACAAGCTAGTGGTCTAACAATAGTTCAGATATGATAGGATGTGCCAGTTAGCAGAGAATCAGACTAAATGAATGGAACATCAAGACATTCACATCTGCTAGGAACATTCAGATAACTCACCTTAAACCAGAAAAAGCAATTTTTCATGCAGTCTGTTACAATCAGTCAGTTTTGCCTCAAGTCATGCTTTCACTTTTTTAAATGGGACAGAAGGGGTGTTTTGACTTCAGCCATAATCCTCTGTAATGTACTGTCAACAAGTCAAACACTGTCAAAGCTCCTTTTGGGTGCGAGTGCATGTGTGTTTTGATTTTTTAAGTGAATTGTACCGTTCTTTATACCATATGCAGGCTCCAGTATTCATGGAAATACTGTATGAATGCTTGGATAGTGCCAGGCCTATTTTGTCTGCGGAGGTCTCTTCACATAACCACCTAGTGCCAGCAGCTTCGAGTTAAAGTTGTTCGCTTTTGGGTTCAGCTGCAGAAAAAAGATGCGACAGAAGAGTACATAGCATCATTTCAAAACCAGGAAGTCTTATAGTCTTATAAATGACATTTATGAAGCTTTGTTGATTCTAAGCATTGGGCTGATTTTGTTCTTATTTGTTTTGAATAGTTTATGGTTTATGAATAGTTTAAAGGTTTATGTTGTGTTTGTTCAACTTAGTTTTTTGTCTGTGCTGTGTTGTATGCTTGTATCTATCTATCTATCTATCTATCTATCTATCTATCTATCTATATATATATATATATATATATATATATATATAGCCACGACTTAGTCATGGAAATAGGGATTATTTCTCAGTTCATAGTTTCATAGGTTTCCCATTGTTATTACTGCTTTACTAGATTCATATTTAATCATACAGTTTTAGAATACAGTGTGGATGTGGATCGGCTGATTCAAGCTCTGTAGCCCAACTCTACTCAGTCTCCCAGTCTTATAAATGACATTTATGGAGCTTTGTTGATTCTAAGCACTGGGCTGATTTTGTTCTTATTTGTTTTGAATAGTTTTTTTTAAAGGTTTATGTTGTGTTTGTTAAGCTTAGTTTTTTGTCTGTCTGCGCTGTATGCTTTTTAGTTGCTATGTATCTCTCTATATATTGTTTTGTTTTTCTTCCCATTGTTATTACTGCTTTACTAGATTCATATTTAATCATACAGTTTTATCAGACAGTGTGGATGTGGATCACCTGATTCAAGCTCTGTGACCCAACTCTACTCAGTCTCCCAGTCTGTGCAGTGCTGAACCACTAGTGAAGAGGCCAGCCATGAAATGAATTCCTTTATTTCTTTATTTACAGAGGAAAGTAATTATAACTTTACTGTTTCAGAGTACAAATCAACCAAATATTTGATGTTTCACAAGAATTATTATTTGAAGGGTTTGTCTTGGTTTTGTTATATTTAAAAAGTAATCTTTTATATCTAACTGGATTCAAAAATGCATTGTGAAATATTGTAATTATTGTGTGTATACATAAATAAAAGATCTGTTATATCCCAGCAAATTTCCCGGCAGATTTTAAGCATAGACCAAGACTACAAGACAATTTCTGTGATGTCTTCACTGGACAAGGTTTAGCCTTGTATACATGGTCCATGTCTAGGAAACCTCATAATGTCCAGCTCTTTCCAGATGTAATGTGGCTGATGTGATGAGAACAGAACATGGAGGTGGCCTCATTTCGGAGAGTGTGTCTTTGTGCTCTGATCGCAACCTGACAGGTTTGAATCACTAACTGAATCCCAATGTCCCCTTTAACCCAAAACCTTGAACAGACTCATACCTGCTAAGTGTCCCCTCTAACCCTAAACCTTCAACTGACTCATACCTGCTAAATCTATGAAGGTTCAGGGCTTATGGCTTAGGGCGTACATTGAGATTCAGTCGCTGTCTCAGTGGAATCCCACATTGCCATGAGATCAATTGTTCTCTGTGTGATTTGGTATAAAGCTCACTGGACAGCTGCATTATAGCGCTAAAGGTATCTAATTGAACACAGGCCGCAATAAACTGATAACCGATTAGCACCATATGGTTAATAATAATATGCATGTGAGTTTGACCATTCATATGTATGTAGACCATCCAACAGATTATCCAACAGCTATATAGACTGCACTGACTACAGGGATGATAATCTGCTCTTGTATTTAGGACTTCTGGAGGAGGCTGGTTAGATTAAAGACACTGACTGACACCATGGCAACAGTCAAACGCTACGTCTGATGCAGTTCCTGTCCCACTTATGGCTCAGCAGGCAGAACCAGGGCACTGCAGGGGTACCAAGTGCTAGACTCACATCAGGTAGTTGGAGGCAACTTGGAAGAGACACAGGTGTCATTGGGCTCAATTTCCTGTCAAAATGTATTGCAAAATTCAACGGCTTAGTTTGCATTGTTCATGTTGTCGTTTCTGTATAGTGAGCGAGTCAGGCAATATCAGTAAGGAGGTTTAGTACTTCGCATTTTGGCCAAAGTCAAGTCTGCAGTTATTCTGAAACCCTCAGTGTTTTCAACTAGAGGTCAAATAAACACATGGAATAATGTAATACTTTTGTAAACATGTAGTAAAGATGTAGTAAATCAAGTACAAGTAGATTTAAACAGATTCATCAGTAATTGTCTTGTTGTATGATACTGTATAATCAGCTGTACCATACCACACAGTTGCATATGCATTGTTACTATACTGTATGTTATCTGCTCGTTTCACTTTACCCAGTTAACCTTTAATCTTTGCCCTTATAGGCTTACAAAGACTTTCAAGCTACTGAGAAGCAGATGTAGATAGATACCCAGAGCCCATTGGCTCTGAAGTAAAGAGTTCAATAGCCACTTAGCACCTCTGTCAGACCCATGTCAGAGCAAAACAAACCACATGTGCAGGGATACTAGGCTAATGTCTAGGGAGTGTGGAATTAGAACTCTATGCCTGTACCCGGATTATCTGTAATATAACTGTAAGATCATTTTCTATAGCTTGGGTTGCTCCACCATGCAACAAATACTACTAATGTGTAACTATGCACAATGTATATGAGATTTTGAAATTATTATTGGTATGGCAACACTTTCTCTACCTTCACTACTACGCTTATTAGAGGTTATGGAAACCACAACAAAATATGAGTATGAGTGTGAGAGTTCACTGCAATCCATATGAGTGTGATTTCACCCCACTCCCATTTTCATAATGTGTGGTAATATGTATATATATATGTGTATATATATATATATATATATATATATATATATATATATATATATATATATATATGTGGTAATATATATAATTATAACACACACACACACACACACCTCATGCCCAGCTTTCATGACACTACCAGGGTCACATGACCCCTGTTCTGAAATCAATCTGCTCGTCACCTGCATGAGATGAGATTAGGATTGGGCTGGATTACTCCCATAGAGCCCAGCCCCGGTTTCATCTGGAACAGGGGGAACCGCCGTTGGAGCCACAGGACTGGGACTGGGACTGGAACACCAAGCATCGTCACACCAGCATGAACCTCCTGAACCTCCAGTTCTGTTCGCTGTCAGCAGCGGCCTAAAGAAACTGTAAGTGAACATGTTACCATCAATACAGACATTTGGTCTCCATCAGCTTTTTTTCTATTGTTCAATATGGCGATCCTTAATACTGTGGGATTTGCTATTGCATACCACGAAGCTTTGACCGTCAGGAAAGATGGGACCTGTCATAACATAGCTTAGGCTCAACAAACTACAAATATTTATACTCTACTCACAAATGAAGGAATATTTTCTTCTTCATGGACTAAGAACACTAAATATTGCTAATATTTTAATTCACACAGCTGTGTGTGTGTTGTGTCTGCAACTTGTTCAATAAGGTCCAGAAGTTCTCCAGAATTCAGCAGTCAGCCAAAACATGATCTAAGTTAACAGTTTCCTGCGGCTGTGTTTGTTTGTATTTGCGTCATATTACCCAAGATTCTCTGGGAGTGCCGGTCAAAGTGTGAGCCGGAGCTGGGGCACCCTAATCCCCTTAGAGGCGCAACGCCAGGCCGCCTGCCACCTGCCCCTGAGGGACACACACACACCCATCAGGTATCCTCCTACCCTGCACACACACACACACACACACATACACGCGTGCATGCGTGTGTGTTATAATTATATATATTACCAGACATTATGAAAATACTTATATATATGATATAACTTAATTAAGTTTATGGACATTTAGTTATTTAGTATGATATAATGTATATACTCTATGCGAGTTCTTAACATGTAGACATGTCCCAGTGACTTAACAGAGGGGGGCAAGTAGTGACAGCAGACCACTCTCTAATCTCAGGGCAGATGACCCCCCCTCCACACACACACACACACTCATCACACTCATCCTCCTTCATTCCTCCCTCCCTCTCCTCTCTCCTCCTCCCTGTCATTGTGGGATGTGTACAGAAACAGTCCCTGAATTGTTTATTTATTATTTTATTTCAAAGTGACAGCAGTGTTTACACATATAGTTATATTGTCCCCAGCTGTGACAGAAATATGTTTGTTATATGTTTGTTATATGACCAACTTAATGCAAATTTTAAAAAAGCCATCTAATAACAGACTTCTGGCTTGAAATGCAGCAGAGTTTTCTTCTTTAAAGATAGTCTGGTTTAAATGGGTACATCAAATGAGACCCACTATACACTTTAAAGACCATTCAGCTTGTGCCAGTGGTAAAGGTAATGGAGGCTAGCCCAGGCCTTGTCCAAGCCCTGATTACACAGTATCTAACAGAAACAGCTGTGAACTTGCTGGGTGGTTGCCCCTGACAAATTCACCCTTCCCATATACTGTGTAGACTCAGGCCTTAGGGTTAGGATCAAGTCACAACTATTATGGGCTGAAATCCAAGCCAGACCAGAGTGTATTGTGCATATTTGGAAAGATGTTTGACAGAGCTGAAGAACTCCGGGGGCACACCAGTGCCACCCATAAAAGAGTGCCATCTTCTCCCCCAGAACATGGCCCATGCCACCCTTAAAACAGTGCCAGTTCCTCCTCATGAACTTGCCCAGTCCAGATGGCACAGTGCCATCCACAACAGAGAAGTGTTAGATTTTATTACATGGCTTTAAGCTCCTTAGGCTTACTAAGTCCCTCTGACCACAGACTCCAGGAGCCGCAGAGCTAGCGAAGCCACGATGCCTTAATCCCTGGTTAAGGAAAAGGTTACCAGTACTTGGCCTCGCCACCACTTCCTGCCTGCGTAGCCTACTGCCTGGGCATGGAGGAGCTGCTTATTCCCGCCGAGGGCGAGGAGACCAACTCGGAGCCCACCGCCTTTGCGCCGGCCGGCCCCGCCAAGTGTTCCTGGGAATGGTTCAACAAGTGTTTGAAGACCATGTTCCCCCCTGCTGTCAAGCGCTACCTGAGGAACTACTTAAAACGCAACGGCTTGCTGACGCTGTCTGTGATGGCCGTGATTACAGGCTGTGTGCTGGGCTTTTTGCTGAGAGGACAGACTGTTTCCTCACAGGTATGTTTGGCAGCTTTAAACTTTTAACTCACAATGTGCAGCAGAGGCAGGTGCAGCAGGGGCAGTAGCAGGGAGCTGGGATCTTGCATTGGGCGCTGGATGCTCTCACTTCTACCTCTATCATTTGAGAAGTGCAGAGGGAGTTTCGACTAGTCTTGTCGTAATCACAACATTACTGGTTGCTGTTACTACTGTTTCACAATATCCCTACCACCTGCTTTCTGCTGTTTAGTACACACTGACGATAGCAGCGATCACTAGTGTGGCATGCATTTTCACCTTAAACTTGAACCATTTGCAGTCAAGCGATAAATCCTTTAAAGGGAATCCTAGGCAGATGGTGCTACTGCTGTAAGTTTTGGAGGCTGGTTGTGGAATAGTGCAGATAAAGAGAAAAAGAACTCAAACAAACAGGCAAATCATTCAGGAAGAAAATACATGACTGTTGCCAAGGTAACAGGGACAATAGCAGTGTAGTCTGATGGTCAGATATGCAAAGAAGTTTCCTCTGTTTTGTCTTTGACTGTTGCCAAGGTAACAGGGACAATAGCAGTGTAGTCAGATGGTCAGATGTGCAAAGAAGTTTCGTCTGTTGTGTCTTTGACTGTTGCCAAGGTAACAGGGACAATAGCAGTGTAGTCAGATGTACAGATGTGCAAATAATTCTCCTTTGTTGTGTCTCTGATGGACATACTAACCCAGTCTTCTAAAAGATAGCCAGGTGCTTCTCTTTAGTACACACAAACAACAACAATAAAAATAATATTAATGTAGGAATGAAATGAAATGAAAAACCTGTTTGAGAATTTTATTTTTTTCTGTACTGATGCATATAAAATATTCTGTATTCCGTATATTAACGTATAAACCCATCAGTTATCTTCAGTATCAAACTGTGCAACCCCTGGTTGTTTAGATCAGTTTAAGATTTAGAGTTGTGAGTATTGTGGTGGTCATCAAGGAAGCACTTGAGGGTCAATCCCTGCTCAGTGCTTTTAATCCCAGACATCAGCAACATCCAATGGAGCGGACGAAACATGGGCGTCCACAAGCCCGAGAGCGTTCACGAGCAATGCATGACCCACACCTGCCAAGGCAAATGAGCTCTCGAGCGAGCGACGCTTCCTGACGCATTAACCCTACTAGTCTCACACCCTAGTACCCTCAATCCTATGGCTAAATTCAACTCACTTGTCCACCATCAAGCTAGCCATCACCCGTTCAATACGGGTTTTTAGACAACTAGGATGATTCAGAATGTGAGGATAGACCTGTGATTGACAAATAATTAGAAAATGACCAAATAGAAAGTGCACCAAGGTCATGTGCTGACTTAGAAACACGTGATAAGTGTCTGTTACTCTATGAGACCATCTTACAGGGTGTGACTACATGCGTAAATGGTAATCAGCAATTGGATGTCAATCAATTCATCAATCAATCAAACCAGAAAACTTTATAACTCATTTATATACATCTTTTGTGCAAATTGGCAATAAAATGTGCTTTAGAATAATTTAACAAACCTAGGCACCCAAAGCCAAAATAAACAAACCAGGAAGTCACAGCAGACTGAAGGGATTATGACAATGATTAAAACAAAATGGTACAAATAGAAACAGAGAAGGGTAAATCTGCAATAAAAAAAAGACTAAATAGTGATAGTGAGTGTGATGTGATGCACTGTTGTCTGTAGGCTTCAGCAGACAGTAGCGACTGACTGACTGACTGAAATTTCTGGTGTCATCTGGTTTACTTTCAGGCAAAAATTTACTTCTCTTTCCCCGGGGAGCTTCTGATGCGCTTGCTTAAGATGCTCATCCTCCCGCTGATCACATCAAGGTAACCCTTGGGTAACATGGGCGGTGGTAGCGTAGTGGTTAAGGAACCTGGCTAGCGTGCAAGTAGCCTGAAAAGTTGTGGGTTTGAATCCCAGCTGCCACCATTGTGCCCTTGAGCAAGGCACTTAACCCTAAGTTGCTCTAGGGGAGACTGGCCCTGAACACTTTCACTTCGCTTTGGACAAAAAGCATCTGCTAAATGTAAATGTAACCCTGCATCAGGCACTGGGCTTCAGTCAGCTCTGACTACTGGCTCAGTCTCTGCCTTACAATACTTCAGATGTAAGACTAACTTTGTGTCTAATTAGTTGCAGTGCTTAAGAGTATATGACATTAATATGAAACTTAGGTTCAATGGACCCATGTCACAGCAGTGCTTTATATTTAGGAAATGCTTTTACACTGACAGGAGCTCTATCCATTTTGCAGTTTAATGTCTGGACTTTCATCTATGGAGTCAAAGGCTTGCTGTCGTATGGGAGTGCTCACGGTAACATACTACTTGTGGACAACCTTCATTGCTGTGGTGGTGGGCATCGTCTTGGTCATTATCATCAAGCCTGGCTATGGGACCGAGATGGAGAGCAACCGGCTGGGAGGCGGTCCCGTCATGACCTCGGCTGACGCCCTGCTGGACCTTGTCAGGTAGGTGACTTGGATTCTCTTATTCCCTCAGAACTACACGATACACACACAGTCGGATGTCAGATAGTACCAGGTCCGTCGATGAGCGCCTGTGTTCCACATTTGCACAGTATGCACAGGTCAACCGAAGTCAGCCATGTTAAATTGGCAACAGAGCCATTGGTAGTGGCAGCAATCGGTTGGTGTTGTGGGGATTTCCTGAAGTCGCTCTGGTGTGCACGAAGTATAACATGGAGCTTCACTTCAGTGCAGTGGCTCAGAAGTGATCAGATCTACCTGCCCAACACAGAAAATTATCTGTCTTCAACACAGCTCCTTCTTAGTGAGTAGAGAGGTATCAGACTCCATTTGATTAGTTACAGTGTATTAGGTGTGTTTCCAAGTTTCCATTCAACTTATCTGCATTTCATATTTGTATTAATGAAAATTTAGCTCAATATGTGCATCTAGGTGTGTTTCCATCTACTAAACTAACTTTACGACTTTAAACTAACTTGACTTGCTCCGACAATCAACAACAATATACCTTTTGCACATCAAATCCTAATCACAAATCAAATCTATGTTTGAGAGTGATTCTCTTTCACAGGTTTTTCCAAGTGAAGATTTCTTATTTGTATAACTTAAATGCAGCCTCAAACCCAGCTGATAGTGTGAGCTGCGGCAGGCATACTGTGGCATAGCCTTCCTGATTGCTTGATTGTAAACTCTATTTAGGATTACACATGGTGCTACTGCATTGGCTAAGCTAGTCCCTATGAAGTCCATTGCAGTTCTTTAACAGCGGCAGGAGAGTCAAAGTTCAAGGTTTAAGGTCCCTGAAGGTTTAACCTGCTGAGTGCGTCTTACACCTGTCTATGGAGGATCTCCATGAGCAGAGGGAGCGCATAGTGAGTAGATCGTCAGTTGTGTACATCTGCAGACTTTTGTCTCAGGGCTGATGAATTTAGCCAGATGTTGTTCTTCGGGTGAACACTAACGTCAACAATAGGTCAGTGGGAAATTTTGATCCAAGCAGATAATGGAGGTTAGCCTTAGCCAAACTAGGCCATTCTCCACTGAAGTTTGGGGAGATGTCCTCCCTGGCCTTAATGTATGGAGTTGTCGTTCGGCAAACAGAGTGAGCGTGTTGTGAATCCTGAACATCTGGGCCCCTAAACCCCCCAAACAAAGTCAAGGCTCTACCCCCGAGGGGAGCACACAGGCCTGATTATGTCTGCAACCAATGCTGGTGTCCAGGCCCTCGTCTTAAACTAAAACCCAAAAGCGAAAAACAAAGCCATCTGTCTGCATCTCTTCCGTCTACAACAATAGATTGTAATTGTTGTTCTTGTTGTTGTTGTTGTTAATTTTCCCTAAATAAAAGTTGGCACGGGAGCCCAGGATGCTTCGGCTGCTGCTTCATCTCAGTCAGATGAGTGTAGGCATCCCCCCACTCAATCCTATTAAAGCACAGAGGTGATTAGGGTATTTTTAGTAATCCGCACAAAGGGCTGATTGGCGAGTTAAGGAAGTAAGCATCGCAGCACAGTCCAAGCGCTGATCTCGTTGCCGAGGAATCCTCCTGCAGCCACAGGGATGGCACTGGTCTCGTGCCGCCTCTGAGCTGGGGGGTCAGAGCAGAGCTGCTGTCGGGTCAGCAAGCCAGTGGCACGGATAGAAAACTGGAACAGCACTGCCGTACCCAGGGGAAACCCTACTGGAAACCAGGTGTATGAAGCCATACCTGCTGTAGAAGGCCCACTGAATTGTAAAACCAGAAGCATTCTCTCATAAGTAGCATGAGCGATTAACTGACTGTTGTCAAAACAAAAGGATTTGATGCAGATCTCTGCTGATTGAAACGTTGCTTGTCTTTTAAAATGGGAGATTTTCAGAAACAGTATGCTGGTCTTTCTTTTGATTTAAGTCATCAATTTATTATCTGTTCCAATTTACTTAAGTAGTTGATTCGGTTGACTCGGTACTCGATTTTGATGGCAGCAATTAATTATAACTATTAATAAAAAAACACCTTTTAATATAAGTTCTTCTTCATGTGTGTAACTGTGTAACATAAATCTAAATATGTATGTTTAAATTCCAATGCTACAGCTTATATAGTAACAAATGAACAAGATTGATCGTACAGCATTACCTTAAATGTTAGCTGTAACCTGTGTTGTGGTAAAGGCAGGAACAAATATTCAAGATATGTTCTGGTGTGGCATTCATATTCTATACACACGGCAAAAGGGAAACTTCAGTGTTTTGAGAGTGGTAGAACAATCATACTGCAATATTTGAATAACCATGACTGAAGATACTGAGCACACTGCTTGGTTCAATACACTGAGATGGTTATGTAGCTGGTATCTTAACTAGTCAATATAGACAATAAGCTGTGTCATATTAATTTCAGATTTAACTGACATGAGTCTCTACCATTTTCAGGAACATGATCCCTTCCAACCTTGTAGAGGCAACATTTCAACAGGTAAGAAATTCATGAAAATGTCTTTGCAACACAGCAATCAAAGGTTGTCCTCTTACCATAACCTTGCAAACTGAAGGGGAGGCCTATATTCAACACGCAGCTGACCTCTCCTGTGTATTCCCAGTACACCTGAATTTCCCAGCGTTCCCCATTCCCTGTGTTGTCCTTGTACAGCATTACTCTAAGCAAGGGCATAATTCTAGCTCACCACCCTGACACCTTACTTTTAATCTCTTCCAGTATAAGACTGATCTGATCCCGGTGCCAAAGACAAACACACCTGCCAAGACAGTGCAGCCCAACTTTGTGTACATCGTGCCAGACGAGGGCAGCACCAAGGGCCAGAGTGTCCTGCTAGAGTTGACGCCGGCACCGGAGATCAACTACAAGCCCAAACCCGGCAGCAGCCAACAGATGAATGTCCTGGGCATCGTTATCTTCTCCGCCACCATGGGTAAGGAGTTGTGATGAGAAACACATGATGCTCTGCTCAGCTCTGTGGTGCCCTCCTGTGCCCACCTGTGATACTGCGGTACAATCATAAGCCCAGTGCCTCAATCCACTGGAATCAGATGCCTGACAATATAAATGCCAGAATGTTTTTTTTTTCATACTTTGGCTCTTTGTGAATGCAACATTGCAATAGACAAACAGGTCTACATGGTTTTCCATGGTTTTTAGATGATAATGTTATGTGCAGTGTATGGGAAAACTTCTTGTCAAATGTTGTTTGGACACAGTACCATTAATATAGCATATGATTTTTTAAAAATCTACTTTAACCATCATCCAGTGAAAACACAGGAAACTTTGTGTTTATCTAATATCACTGCTCACAAGGGCTAGCTAAAACAGAGCCACAGAACAACACAAAGTTCATGAACATTTAACTGTGTTGTCATGCAGGTAGATTCCTTTCCTAGTATACGTTGAATGAAACCCACAGCACTCCAGTGAGTGAGCATAATAAATAGACTATTTTGCAGACATAAAAAATGTTCTTGGTCTTAGTGGCAAAAGCAGCAAAAGCCACCATGGTGTGTTTATAATCCTGCTTCGGATGATTAGTACAAAGGAGTATTATGGGTGTTTTTATGTTGTCTACCCAGCCTTTGTTTAGGCCAGATGTGAAGGTGATAATTCCACTGTACAACACTGTCATACCTGTATACTGCTTTGAATGGAGAGTAAAGTCTCTGTGCACACAGTCTTTGTACACTAAAGAGCTTTGAATGGGGGGGTGTCTAGGGACCTGGAGGAAGTATGAAATAAACAGTTAATATGTAAATGGACTGCATTTATATAGTGCTTTTCTACTCCTACGAGTACTCAAAGCTTTACAGTGTATGTCTCACTTTCACCCATTCTCACACATGCACTCACATACCATGGCGGAGGCTGCCATGGGAGGAATTTAGGTCCAGTATCTTGCTCAAGGACACTTTGATGGGGTCAGGCAGAGTGGGGCTTGAACCTGCAACCCTTCTGGTTGCCAAACGGCACCTATGCCACCATCATCCCAATATGTAGTAATTTGTTAATATGTAGTGCGTCTGTGGTCAGACTGCTTCTCTGGTTCTCTTTCAGGTTTGCTTCTGGGCAAGATGGGGGAGCGAGGACTGCCACTGGTAAACGTGTGCCAGTGCATCAATGAATGTGTCATGAAGATAATCAACGCAGCTGTATGGTAAGAATATGACTGCTAGTACTGCTACTACGGCTCAGGAATTAGTTTTAAGTTTTTACTCTGTTCTTTTTTCTTTAGTGTGTCTTTATGTTTTCAGATAGGATTTTGTAGTTCACATCATTTGTACTTTTGAAGTTGACAACAAGTAATCTTGAAAGAATCCTTAGTACATTGCATTGTTTCATATGTGTCTGAAACTGTGATCTGTACTTAACTGGATGTCACAGAATTAGCATTAGCCACTATATTGAGCCACATCCATACCTCCTGCTTTGATTCTCTTTCTCATACTGTTTATCATATGTGTTTCATGTTGTCATTTTGTAGTGGTGCTAAAACTATTATTAGCTATGAAAGAAACAATAGATGCTCTAAATAACAGTGTCACAGCATAAATATACTAATAGTGCATGAATATACTTTCCTGCTGCTGGGTTGGTTAAAATCAGTGGCTCGGTGCACTGCAGTGTAACAGCCTAGGGGGCAGGTTAGGAATACAATAGACAACCCTATTTATAATTAAAATAAAATACTCATTATACACACATAATCAAATCACATCACGGCAAGCTAAAAAGGCAGAGCTCTTCTGTGTAGAGACACAAACTCTATAAGGAAGCTTGAGACAATGGTGTTGGTTGAGGGGGGTTATTCCATAAAAAGTCATTCTAGAGTCATCTGGAGTTGCCCCAGCAATTCTATCTGCTTAAACTACCTTTAAATGTGGGAGTCCCTGCTTAACTCATTGGCTGGCAGGTCCTTTCAACACTGAGAATGTAAACAGTGATTTGCCTGGTAAAGTTATTGAAGACTTCCCCTCCTGCAACGGAGCTAAAACTACCTGACGTCCAACTTCCAGCTCCACGGAAGGGAAGGAGCCGTGCTGCTCCTGCTGCTGTTGCCAGGATACGGGCGCTGGCGCCTGGATGTGGCTCATCATGTGACGCGCAGAGATTAGCTCTGATGACCTACTACCTGCCGTCACCTGCACCTGCTGCCACGATGATGAGCCCTGAATGCTGAGCCCAGGACAGGCTGGCAGGACTGTGGTGATTCATGGTATAGAGCGCCAATCAAGCTGGCACAGGCTGTGCGTCCTGAAGCAGGATCAGGTCTTGGATAATGAGCACACAGTCAGAATAGGACTTGGGCCAATGACCTGCTTCTGACTCTGTACCTCTTAGACTCTATCTATCTACACAGGCCTATTGAGGCCTATAAGATCCCTGGATTCAAAATTAGGGATAACAAAGGCTGCTGTAATAACATGAGGTATGTATGTGTGAATAAATCCGACTCTAAACCTTCCTCTCCTCAAAGGTACTTCCCATTTGGGATCATATTTCTTGTGGCGGGGAAGATCCTGGACATGAGTGACCCATCGTCGCTTGGGAAGAAGCTGGGTTGGTATGGCATCACAGTCCTGGCGGGGCTCTTTGTCCATGGCCTCATACTGCTGCCTTTCTTCTATTTCATCCTGACGCGCAAGAACCCCTTCACCTACATCAGGGGCCTGCTGCAGGCCATGGTCATCGCCCTGGCAACCTCCTCCAGGTCAGCGTTGTCCTCCATCTCCATAGACACAGACAGACAGCATCCTCCTCCTCATCTCCATAGACACAGACAGACAGCATCCTCCTCACATTTCCACAGACACAGACAGACAACATCCTCCTCCTCATCTCCATAGACACAGACAGACAGCATCCTCCTCACATCTCCATAGACACAGACAGACAGCATCCTCCTCACATCTCCATAGACACAGACAGACAGTGTCTGAGCTAATGGGTAATATTATTAGTGTCCAGACCAACTGCCAGACTCAGATGTAGGAGCAGTAGAAAATAGCACCACTTTGTTTTGAACTTTTGCAATCCATATTTTGCCAGTTTCTCAGTGTCCAAAGTTGTGAGTTTTCAGGACTAGTTAAATGAGGTTACTTGTTTTTGCAGTGACTGCTTCATCCCAGGTCAACAAGCCTACACACAATTAATGTTTGTGCCAGTGTCATATTACGCTTTTTCTCTATCCTGCTCAACAGTTCAGCAACACTGCCCATCACTATGAAGTGTTTGTTGGAGAACTGTCACGTGGACCGTCAGATCGCTCGCTTCGTGCTCCCCGTGGGTGCCACCATCAACATGGACGGCACTGCTCTGTATGAGGCTGTGGCAGCTATCTTCATCGCCCAGGTCAATGAGTATGAGCTGGACTTTGGACAACTGGTCACCATAAGGTAAATCAAGCATAAACAACATGAACCAATACCATGATGGCATACTTTTTTTTTTAAATAACATGGCACTTTTGTATTCACTTAATGCTTAACATACTGAAGATTTACAAAAGGATCATTTTAAGTTCCTGTACAGTTTGTGTGGCTTTATAGCAGCAGCATGCATTGCTGTTGTGTACGTGACATATAGTCCTGTCTCAAACACCTCATCTGTCACCTCCAGCATCACTGCAACCGCTGCCAGCATAGGTGCTGCCGGAATCCCACAGGCGGGCCTCGTCACCATGGTGATAGTGCTGACATCAGTGGGCCTTCCTCCCGATGACATCACCCTCATTGTAGCCATTGACTGGATTCTGTAAGTTTAGCATTAGAAGAATTTGATGTCAGGAAATTTTGAAATTCAATTCAATTATATTTATACAGTGCACTTTACAATAGTATTGTCTCATGACAAATAGAGGACGCATAATTTGCCTGTTTTCTTAAACCTGAACCTATGAATTGTTAGTGAACTAAAAGTGAACTAATAAAGTGCTTCTCCACTATTGCAGTGATCGCTTTCGAACGATGATTAATGTGCTGGGTGATGCTCTGGCAGCAGGAATCATTGGGCACTTGTGTCGAAAAGACTTCCCACATGATGCAGAGGTGAGAATGCATCTCTTCACAGCATAAGGACAAACCATCAGAATAAATGCATCCTCTACAGTCAATGGCACTGTGGACCCTTCAGCAAGACAAATCAAAATAGCCGACAATTTTACTTCTACTGTAGTTGAAATAAAGAGGGTACTAATTGTTCTAGTTTGACCTGAAAAGCAGCCATTCAATAGACTCTTTTATATGTTTAAGTGTCTAACAGTAGTTGATTTTCATTAGCAGATGCACATCCAGTGTATAAAGGCCAGCAGCTTGCTGTACCAGTAGTGCTACAGGAACTTCCTTCTTTTACTTCTAATGCAGGCAGATTGCAGGCCTCATATTAACATCAACTGTCCTGATTGGCTTCTAATGCATGCAGATTGCAGGCCTGATGTTAGCATTGACTGTCCTGATTGGCTTATAATGCGTGCAGATTGCAGGCCTCATATTAACATCAACTGTCCTGATTGGCTTCCAATGCATGCAGATTGCAGGCCTGACATTAGCATCGACTGTCCTGATTGGCTTATAATGCGTGCAGATTGCAGGCCTCATATTAACATCAACTGTCCTGATTGACTGCCTCTTTTTTAGAATGCCAACGGCAACCCTCCAAACTCACAAAACCTTCAGGACTTGAATGTGCCTGCGACCGAGGTGCCACTTCTAGCCAGCAAGGACACTGTGTATGAAGTTTTCGGGGACACTGTGACAGAGAGGCCAACAGTCTATTACAACATCTGCCAAGTCTGACCGTGGGCTGGAGGCCCAACGCAGGACAGCACAGTGGCTTCTGGACAACTACTGGACTGCAGTCTTCCTCAATCGTGCCTTGGATGAAGTACTGAATAGACTTTTTTTCATTCAGCTGTCTTTTTTTCTTGTGATTGATTGCTTTTTTTCAACACACTCTTTTTTATTTTAAGTTTGTGGACTTTGGTCTTGACTCAGGGTAATGCACTGATCTGGATAAATCAGTGTGACCCCAAGATGTAAATATATATATATTTTTTCCCCGACGGCCAATACATTATGCAGCGTATCATAAAACACAAGATATTACCATGACAATGACACCTATCAATCCCATCAAGAAAGTAGCACACTACTATAAATTTAAAAAAAAAAAAAAAAACGAAAGCAGCACACTTTCACACAAGCCCTGACAGTGTTCTGTGTTTCTGAAGTTTTTTGTTATCTGCGTGTGAACCTTGATTTCTGAGCTCTGTGTGCTATATCCAATGCCACGCTCCACATCCATCTGCTGCAGACAAAGAGTGCATGCTGGCATGCACCTTCCCACTCCGACCACATCATATGCAACTCAAAGGAACTCCAACCAAAAGTCTCTGGTACCATATGCCATGTCTTAGTGTCAATATCTATCATTCTTGTGACTTAGTTTGCATCTGGTCTACAGCAGCTTATCATGCATGTTAGATCTGAGGTGCTCCATACAGGTTACACACATACACACACACTAACCCTATTGTCATTATCCCTATCTTGTCATACTCTCATTCTCACTACCTTTTTAACTAGTGAGAGCAGTGACTAGGGAGAACAGTGACTAGTGAGAGCAGTGACTAGGGAGAGCAGTGACTAGGGAGAACAGTGACTAGGGAGAGCAGTGACTAGGGAGAGCAGTGACTAGGGAGAGCAGTGACTAGGGAGAGCAGTGACTAGTGAGAGCAGTGACTAGGGAGAACAGTGAAGGGGGCCACAGGGGAACTTGCTCCAGGTATTGAGAGGGGCCCTCCACAATGTATCCAAAATGTCTATTATAACAAGTCAATAGCAAATCGGGGGGTGATGGTCCATTTTTGCCCCAGGGTTCTGAGTGCAGTTCTGCTGGGAGACTAATGTAACACCGATAAGAGGCTAGTGGAACTCTGTCCACACTTCACAGGTCCTTCCATTTCTCTCAGCCTCACGCAAATTCTTGTTACCTGGCCAGGCCACGTCTACTCTGGCTCCGAGGGTATGTTAGAGACCTCACTGTCTATGACAGGTACGGCGCTTAGCCTGACAGCTTGGGATTAATCTCTGACAGACATGCACCATTACTGCAGCAGAGGGAAAGTTCTCTCCTATCCAGGTCATTACCTCCAGCGCTACAGCTTCAGTAGAGACATACCCACAGTCACAGGGTAGGAGGCCTCAGAAGATACAAAATCGAATGGCACAATAGTATTATATTTGGTTGTGCTGGGGTCCTCCTTGCTGTGTGGCTGACCCTAAGAATAATTTATGCTTTGCACTAGGCCACACTGAGACATCCCTCAGGTCACTGACTTGATTTCTCAGCATGAGTCGTGACTTGTCAGTATATTATATTTTATTAGGTATGTTATATTATATACCTTAAATATTATGTCCATTTCTTATATTTGTTGTTTAAGGGAGGTTAAGAGATCTTAATGGGTCTAACTTGATAAATGTTAAAGACATAATTAAACAAACAAACAAGTATTTGTCAGAAGAGCAGGGTATAATCAGTTATCTTACCACCAGCTATAGTGTGGGCTTTGCTAGTGCGCTGGCATTCCTATAGACTACTGGATGCATAGCTGACTCTGAACTGCTCTCAGTACATGACAACACATTAGGGATTTAGCCTTACTTTTGTTTACATGCTAGTGGAGAGCGCCCTATTTTCTTCAGAACCACCGACAGTTCTGTTAAGTAGGCCATGTGAATTCATAAACAAACATTTTGGTTGGAGTTCCAATCACTTGCTAAATTTTTAATGTAGGTTAATCGATGTCTTTGCATGTATGGCACATTAGATTACCTGGGCTGTTGGAAATGTGTGTAGAGGTGTATCTGTCCCCCATATGACAGCAGACTGGAGAGCATGAGACCGTAAGGTGATTATCTTGGAATTTAGGCTAACATTAAATTAAAAAAAAAAGCATGAAATCTTTGCCCGCTGACCTGACAGCAGCAGCGGCCCGTTCACTGAAGTAGGCCTGGTTGCTAACTTGTGCCTACAGTTTGCTCGTTACTTGACAGTAGCACCATGCAGTTAATCAAAATCAAAATTTGACGTCCAACTGTTAATAAAAAAAAAAAAAAGAATTCAAGTAATTTTATTGTAGTTTTGTGCAGAAATAGGGACCTATTCTTTAGAAATCTATCTGGGTAATAAAGCGAAAATGCTGTTTTTGTTGTACCACTACCTAACAGAATTAATTATTTGACACCTGCAGCTGGTGAGTCCTGGATAAAACTGCACATCATCTGGCAGCTATATGCTGCTGGGTTACGAAATGGCTAGACTTTTTAATTAATTTCAGCAAACAAAAACATCACTTCACAACAAAGACTATGAGAAGATAGGACTGTCCCTATTCTCTATCAAGAAAATGCATCGTAAATGCAGTTACACACGCACATTTCCAGCAGATATCCATTCCCTGTCCAACAAATTCAGGTTATGATGTTATTCTTTGACATGTATTTGGACTGCTGGTTTTCTTGACTATTTTTATATGGTAATCGTTTCTGAATGTTGTTTTCATGGTTATGAGACTGAATTCGTATTGTTTATATTTTTAAATAAATGTTAACATTTACATCCACTCTAACATCTACTCCAGAGTTGACATCCAGATCCAGAGCACGCGGTTAATGACAGGCACGAGACTGACCGGGGACATGTGCACACAGGTGGCTTGCTTAGGCCAATTACCCGCGGATTTACTGGACGGGGTACAACATGCTTTAAGCCATAATTAGATGGGAGTTTCGGCTTTATATCCTTACCGGAGCAAAGGGTTAGTTTACTCAAGGACACTGAAGGCACATCTGTCATCCAACCTATCCTTTCTGGCATTCGATTCAAGCGGTTTTAGAAGACGCACGTTTCCTGGGAATCTCCACCTCAGGCTTTGATTTGGCAGTAGTCTTAATATTTTGCTTCTTGCTTGTACATAAATTAACTTTGAGTGTCTTCTGCTTGCATGTGGGTAAGTGCAGGTCATTCTGTAGCCAAAAAAATCCACAGAAATATGCTGTTAAACAGTGTTTAAGAGGTATCTAGAAACAACGCTGTTTGTTTAAATTCTAGCTTTTGGTAAACTGATTATTAGTAGACAGGAGATGGGATTGAGTATATCCCCATCATGTGGCCAGTAACGGTATGGCGTCTCTGTAGAGCAACATAGATATACTAATTTCCTAAACAAAACTTGCATAATACTCAACTTAAGTTCAATGAATGTGCAGAAACGGATTTGTTGGATCAGTTTGCAATAAATTAGTAGAGAAGTTTAAGTAAAGCTCCCAAATTCATAACATATTCGCTCAAATAAATACCTAAATAAATGAAACACATTTAATTCTATAGTACACTATAGCTGTTTCCATTCATGTTCACATTCACAAAAGATCGGCACGTCTGATTGTTTCAATCAACTGTGTAATGCGAATAACATATAAAAACAACATTGACTAATCAAGTGACGTTCTGACCAGCTGTTGGATCAAAACGTAATGCCGCTAGGACAACGTGTACGCGGTAAATGCGAATAGTTTTATTCGCATCAAGAGTTAAGCCACAACCCTCATACGAACTGAATTTATATTAGTATTAGGGGATTAATGCAATTTGTCATGCGTTTCCAACCAAGGATTTGTTATTCGCGTTATAAATAAATAACTAAATGAATTGTATCTAGCAGAGACTGGGGTTTATCATGATAAAAATGCATCACCCACCATTACTATGCAAGTGTAGTTATAATACTTAAGAGGTAAAGGGAACAGTCAAATTCTGAGCCAAATGAATTGCCTCTCTCGTCTGCTAGTGTGACAAATTTCATGACTAAGACTTCCAGTAAATTGACTGAATTGCATGACTAGTCCAAGCATGGGGAACAGGCATTGAAAATGTCATGAGGACTGCCATCTGCTGTCAAATTCCAAACCAAATTCTCCAATAAAAAAAATAATAAAGCCAACCCGTAAACACTGCTAAAACAAGGAAAATAACTCAGGACAACCCAGAGAAAACATTGCACTTGATAAATCATCACTGACCATTTCTGTACAAATAGCCTTTTGGGGGATAAAACAGCTTCAGTGGAAGAGTGCATTTTAAATAAATAAATTCATAAATAAATACCAGGGTTTACGCAAAAATTCTAAATTAAAACAAGACACACAACAGAAAAATGTTTCATCAAAACAAAATGTTTTAATGTGTAATGGAAGCAACACATCTGGAAAAAAAAAAACAAAACAAAAAAAACACCAAAACAATATTTTTACACAGCATGACAGCATTCACACTTTCATCATTTTACTCTGCATCTACGAACGGAGGGAATGCCATTTTGTGTACCAAACAGCATAGCAAAACATGTCTAAGTACTTTATTTGTTCTCATCAGAAGCATAGAAACCCCCAGTCTAAAAAGTCCAGTAAATCAGGTCATGCTTACCTGAAGGGGGGGGGGGCAAAAGAACAAACACTTAGTTTCTGATTCATGTCCACACTGTTCCGAGTGCCATCTTGGTATTAAAATGACACTGGAAAGTGAAACCAAAATAAAACAGTAGATTATTTATGCCTTTGGTCCTTCGTATGCCAGTCTCCATTTTCTTCAAATTATCCACTCCCCACCCAAAAACAAACAAAAAAAAAACCCCACACAAATCCCCTGTACAGTAAGGGGGTTCGTAAGCAATACCAGCTGGTTGGAGTGTCCAAGCTTAGATAGCAGGCTGGAAGGTGGGTCGGCCTGCTTCAATCTAAGATTTCCCATCCTTCAGTTCTACTTGCCAAGGAGTTCTGCACAAGGCAAAATCACAAGTTTACCTTTCTACTCCCTTTTCTCACTTATGGCACATTTGTTAAGGTTCCCAAAACTGATACATCTGGATGATGAAAATAAAATTGGTCTATCTTGTGAATCTTGAAGGGGAAAGAAAATCGCATTTCAATTCAAGATCCAATAAGACAATAACTACACTGACTTTATAGGACAGAGATGCACATTACGGATGTAGAAATTCTATTATACACAGTTATTAAAAAAAAAAAAAAAACAAACAAAACAAAAAAACACTTCAATCAGGCTTTACAAATACATTACCTTGATCCCTTCCCCCTTGTACAAAAACTACTTGTGAGTCTACTTGTGAGACTTGCTTGTTTTGAAAGACACTTGTAAGACCTTGTCTCCTAGGCGATAGCCGTTAAGACTGGCAATGGCCATGGCTGCCTCCTCGTAGTTTGTCATGGTAACAAACCCAAAGCCTTTGCACTTGTTGGTGTTGAAGTCACGGATGACCTTGACGTTGGTGACCGCACCGAAGGGGCCAAACATCTGCCAGAGAATGCCCTCGTCTGCGTCCTGGCCCAGGTTGTAGATGAAAATGCACCAACCAGAGGAAGAATTTCCAGGTACGTTCATCCCAGACACACCACCCATGTGGTCCACACTCATGGGGGAAAATCTGAAGTGGAGCAGATAAACACAAAGACCGTCTCAGAGGAGAGGAGACTATTTATTCACCTTGACAGAAGGTGAATAAATATTCCCTTTATATGCCTACAAAAACATATTCTATAGAGACCCTTTCTCTCTCTCTGCCAATTAAAACTAAACTTTTAAATACGCAAGAAACTCAATCATTAATTAAAAGGAAAAAGAATATCCAACCTGTACATTTGACCTGAGGTAGCCACTTTTAAAACTCTTTACACTTTAAAGAAAGGTTCAGTCTAAGTCAACCCATAGCCCTGTGGTCTGAGGTCACTGAGCGCTGCCTGAAGGCAGAGCAAGCACATTTGGAACAGCATAGATGAAAGGGACAATGAGACAGAACCCAAGTTTCCTTGCCCTCATCAGTGAGCGTTAGCTGCCGTTTCACTATTCGGTCTAAATAGTACAAAGATCTTCTTCCTACTTACAGCCCTCGACCAACAGAGCTATGGTTGATTTACCCTGCACCTCGCCTTTCACAGCAATACATGCTGCATTTCCCTCAACAGAACTTCACATTGAGCATGTCCAGTGTGCACTGCTTTAAGGCAACGCTGTGAGCGGCCAACTCAAGTCACACATGGAGGTCCTGTCCGAGGCCAAGACACCAACCTGAATCTTTGCGCCTGGTGATGCACTGGTCCACCAAAGCGCCGCGACTGGTTGTGGTAAAGCTGAGAGAGAAGCTGGGAGTTCCTGGCTTGGTTGGGATTGGCAGCAAACTTCACAGTGATTGGCTCGGTGGCGCCGGGGGGCTTGGTGCCATTCAGATGCTTGATGGCATCCTCAGCCTCCATGCGCTTGTCAAAGCGAATGAAAGCCACGCCCCGGGACAGACCTGACCAAAAATAGGGATGAAACAATGCTCAAATAGCAACACTGACTTTCAGGACAAGTCATTAAGGTCAATCAAAGATGGGAGACATTCTATGTTCCATGTACAAAGTCAAATGTCTTCCCAGACCCAAAGTCCTGAACCCTCAGGCTCAACGACATGAATAAGCCAATCAAGAAGACCCGGGCCGCTCTTTGAGGGCTTAGACAGAATACTGCAATTCAGTTCCTAAAACAAACATAACCCTAAAAAAACTTTCTGCAGGCATTCTTCAATGATTTATATTGCATGCAGTGTGTCTGCTCACCTGTGGCTTGGTCCACCAATACCCTAGAGTTTATGATGCGTCCGAAGCGCATAAACATGTCCTCCACATCCTTCTGGGTCATGGTCTTGGGCAGGCCGCTGATGTAGAGGTTAGCATCCTTAATGGTCTCAGAGCTTGGCCGAGCGTAGGAAACCTGACCGCAAGCCGAACAGAAAGCAAGAACATTTAGAATCAAACAATTACGATGGTTGTGCCAAGCCAAATCAAACCAAACAAATAATCTGATTTGTATAATTTCCAAAAACAATAGCTTAGCAACTTAGCAAAAAATTTTTAAATTCTGCTAATAGTAGATCAAGCTTGCTGTATTCACCATAACGTCAAACAAAATAGGGGGGAAATTAACTTCAAAATAAAATCCAAATAAACCCTTTCACATTTCAAGAAGTGTTTCAAAACACAGAACTGAGTTTAGCTAAAAAAATGAAACTCAATGAAATAATAATAAAAGGACAAATCGAGAACAGCAAGAGTCCTGAAAAAAAATTATAAATAAAAATAATTTGAATGGACTACCAAGCATGGCTTTGGTTCGGCACAATGTCATACTCAAGCACAGCGGTTTCTCTTGATCTTGAAATCTCTCATGCGCCATGACAGAAAATCCATCAGGATTGTAAACAATCAAAACATAAAGTAAAGAGAAACTTCAGTATAATTCTGTACCGAAAAGAAAACCTTGCCATAAAAAGGTGAAGCCAATTGGAAATAATTCCCATCATAAATAAAGGTCACAGAAAATGAAAAAACAATGAAATAATTTTAAGTCAAAATAATAAATTTGAAAATGATAAAAATCCCACAGTAGTCCATTGCCTCCATACCATCGGAAGGTTTGAATCCTTACAGTTTATAAAATTAAAAAACAAAAAACAAAAACAACAACACATCAGTGGACAGCTGTTGGGCTGCCAATAGTTGTGTGGCACTAGTTACATCTATGAGAGTACACATGGAAACAAAACACCTGTTGGCACGTTACCTTGATAGTTTTAGACTGTAGCCTCAGCCCATTGAGTGTACTGATTGCTCTTTCTGCATCACTAGGGTTAACAAAGTTAACAAATCCGTACCCTAAACTGTGGCCTAGAGAAAAAAAAGGAAAACAACAAAATAAAATAACAAACGTTTGTGTCCACATTCTGCAGACTTTTTGTACACAAAAACAAAGAATTACAAGACATGAGTTTGCCCAAATTGAACATCAGGAATAAAACAAAATACAGGAGGAGCAGCTGTGAAATAAATTAAAAACATTATTGACAAAGCAGAGCACGACAGCATTTACAACTTAGTCAAACTCCAACATCAAGAAATGACAACTAGGAAAAAAAACCTTCAAAAAGGTAAGGTGATTACAAATGTCCATATGGTTAAAACACTGCACAAGATAATCCAGCAGCAAATCCACTGAGAAAGAAACACCACAGTAACTCAAAAGGCACCAAGATAAAACAAAAGGCATTCTGAAGAACAGCAGAGAACATTTCCATCACACAAAGGTACAGAGAAGAAAGCAAAGGGGGGTGGGGGGGGTGGGGATGCAGGGGGGTTAGAGGCTGCTGTGTCAAACAGAACTGAAGAGTGCAACAATCCCAGGAAGCCCTCCGTCACCGTCAAAGAAATCAGGAAAAATACAAATACAAACAAATAAACAGATTCCCTCACATAGTTGTGCTAAATGCAGAACTAGAGAAACTATTTGCCCTACACAGGACTAAATTTTTAACTAAATAAAAAAATGACATCCATCAGCTGGTTAAGTTTCTTGTCCAGTAGTCAATACATTCAAATTGACATAAACGCTTAAAAGAGAGAAGGTGGCAAAACGTAATCTTTTTTGGGACCACTCACTACAAGGCATTTCTATTTTGATCTCTGAAATAAAAACAGAATAAATTCTTAAACACAATATAGTGCAGAATAATAAAAATGTATACTTTTACTGTTTTTTTATTCTCTTAGAAATTAATAAAAAATAAAAAAAACACTTTCGCCAAATGGCTAGGCTTAAAAGTAACTTAAAGGTTGGTATAGGCAGCAGGCAAAAACTGATTTTAACTCACCGCTCTATATCAAAGAGCTCAACACAAGAACGTGGAGCAGCAAAGACAAAAACCAGAAAACACTGAACATGTGGTACAAGTGTGAACCCTTCAAAAACAAGGGGTTTATGGGTAACTACAAACCACAGTTAGATAGATAAAGTACATAAATAAATCAATGGATGGATAAATCAATAGATAACTGAATGTATAACTTCTATATTCAGAAGTTTTTGTGGTCAAACCCCAGGGGGAAAAGAAAAGTGAGCACATCAAAGCCAAGAAAACAGGAAGAAGGGTGTGGGGTTGTGAAGTAAGAGAAGAGCTGGAACTACACCCCCCCCAATCCAACCAAAAGGAACATGAAGGTAAAGAATGTCAAATAAAAGACTGACTCACTCTGGTTTCTTTGATAAGGATTACCTGCCACTTTATCTCTAATGAGTTTGGCAGACTCCACCTCCCCAATGCTGCTGAAAAGGGAACGCAGCTCGTCCTGTGTCATGTTCTGCGGCAGGTAGTTAACTATCAGGTTGGTTTTGGCATCTTTGGGCTCGTCTCCCATATGGTCCTCATAGCCGTTGTCATATGCCTCCTACGGAAAGCAAATATGTGTACTGATATCAAGAGACATCACCAAAGACATAAAAACACATCAGGAAAAGGTACAGAGCGTTCAGAAAGTCAGCTGAACCAATACTGAAATGGCAAATCCCTTTGCACGTGTCTGGACGGAACCAAACACCACAATCAATCCTAGCTTGAACCAGTTGGTGTGACAACATACTACTCCACAACATACTTCTCTCTACTTTATGTTTTGAGTAGGGTCTTCGAAAGACTTACAGATTTCATGTGTGACTGTGAATCTCTGTCGTTTCCCTGACAACTTTGTACTTCACAAACCTGTAAAGAGGGGACAAAACGGTAATGATTCACTACAAAAAAAGGCAAAACTTCAAAGAGTTTTTTTTTCTTTCAATTACTTACTTTGAGGTATCGGATGTGTCCCCTTCTGACTGCCATGTAGACACTTCACTGATTCCAAATCTACCAAAAAGCACAGCTTCATCAGACAAGCAAACGTTATGGGATGGAGTCTCAGTGCATAGCTTACCTAGTAGCTACTGAAGCAACGATTGGGCAAACACTTTGGGCAAAACTTTCTACAAACTAGGTCCTACAAAGATTCCAGCTACCAGTACAACTTGATTTTCTTAGCAAACAGTAGTTAGTCGTGCAGTTCACAAGGTAACGTTAGTTAGCAGTTAGTAATTTAGCAGGCAACACATGCAATTAGCAAACCTACTTGCAACAATAGTTAACTTGGTGCGCCGTTACAACTCTTTGCAAAATACATTAATAGTATTGTGGGCGTCTTAACTCGAAACTTTTGAAACCGTTGAAATGACTGAATATTATTTATTTTGCGTCGTCTCCAACAAGTTAACGTTACCAGGCCGCACAAAATTCCACAGAATCATTTGCGTGAAAACGAATGTTTGATTATACAAACCACTTGCTAGTATAAACGATCGTTGCCCCTTGAACATTACACGTTGACTTGCACGCAATCTAGGCTAAGGCGTTATTGATGTTAGTTAGATGCCAACCGGGGAACGAAACGTTAACGTTATTAAACAGTATTTCGTGCGTTTCCTGAATAAACAAATATCATTAACTGTTGCTCCTTACATCAAACCAAAACGGTAACTGTTATGATATTTGTACCCATGTCCGAAGGGAAACGAGGCCTACCATTTTCTATCCATACATACTTAGATACATACAACATACATTTAGCTGCGAACGTTCACATTTGGTAACAGAATCATTTAAAGCTTGCGTCAGATGAACGTATTACTATCTGGACAGTTACGGAGATTGTGCTTTTGTATAACAAAGGTGGAAGATGAAAATATCTATCGTGCATGTGTGCAATGAAAGGCACACAAAACCTTTAGAAATGGCGGCGGCTGACGCTGTAACCTTTGCCGACTAGCGTTAGCTTATGTCGTTCCATGCTTCAGCAAACAACGACTCGATTATTAAACTTGTCGACTAGGTAGATACTGTGCTACTCAGTAGGTAATGTAATATTAACCCCAAATAAGACACACCAACATACGAGTCTGTAAATGATATACATTTGCGTTTTTGCTTCGTCAATCCACCATTTTATGCGAGGCCTGGTATTAACATTAGCATAGCAGCCTTTGCGGCCTTTCTTTCACCACATGGATCCCGCTTATCTGCTTATCACGCATGGTTTAATGTAAGCAAGGCTAACAACCGCCGTAAAATTACAACTGCTAGTCAACAACCCTCCAAGATAAATTGATATTTTCAGCAGAAAAACTTACATAACGCAATATAATCCTTCCTCCGTCACCTCAAGGTGATATAGCAATTTGATCTTGCGACGGCTCTTCACGGTGGTGTGGTCCTGCAAACGGATCCTCTTGTGGGCTATCGCTACCTTTTAACACCAACCAGATGGCGCAGCGACACAGACCGGTAGACTCCGCCTCTGACCCATCCGAAGAAAGCGCGGGTCTAGACAAAGTAAAAATTCCCTGGTAGTAGGTTACCAAAGGTTTTTAGAAAATTGGCTACTTTTAGATAGACAGTTTTTTTCCTGAAGCATTTTCTTCCCCGTGATAACGTCATCAAAGAAACAGGGTGTGAAACGTGTTGACTAGCTAGCTAAAAGGAACAAATATTCCCATAGCCTTATTCGTACTGCTAGAACATGCAAGTACAGGCAGTACAGTCAATACTGACATGCGGTAAAGTTTTCTTTTATTTTGCGGTGGTTTCCTACCCTCCACCCGAAGCTGCACAGTGCACAGTCAGGATGGCTGGTAGGAATAACATTTGTGTCTATCCACCCCATGACTATACCATCCAGATTAATTTGGATACGGTACCTCAACAAATAGCCTGGCAAAAAGCCAAATACTTACATGTATAATGTAGTCTGGGCTGAGAGATGTAACGTAGTTAGCTGGAAATCTACAATAATCTTGTATTCTGCTTGTATTATTGAGAGCTTACATATTTCTCTTGGGAATGTAACTTTTCAAAGGTCAGCCAGAGGCTACTGCAGGACAATTAGCAATTTCCTTGGTGTGAATTTTCTCAGTTTCAACTGAATGTTTGATTGCCCTGTCGCAGTTACGACAAAAGACTGGAGGAGGCAGTTAGGAGGCAGTTAGTGAAATAAGAAATAATAAAGAAACAATGACTCAATGGCCTGTTTAACAGTAAAATGAACATAATTAACGCCAGCTATAGCATCAAATAATGATTAATTTGACTAGCCTATGTCAGGCTTCAATCTAATGGCACAATCTTAGGAAACACCCTATGAGTTAATTATGTAATCACAATCCTTACATGAAATTAAAGCTATTCACACTCGTGCAACACCAGAATGTCAGATAACAGGGTTTTAAAGTTTATTCATAAAAACACTGTAGCTTGAAAGCAAACACAAATTTCACCTACAATTACATTTAATAGACCTACATACAATATACTAAGCAATGTTTGGTATCTGTAAAATATTTGCTATACATATGTATGAGCAACGAGTAATTACGAGTCAACAAAATGTACAATGCCTTCTTGATATTCTTCACCATAACATTGTTTCCTCTTTTGTTGGTAATGACTAGATAAATGAGTGAGTGGTACATGACCCCAAATTACAGTATCCTACATGGACAAATGTACTGGGACAACTGCTGTTACTATTGCTGGAACTTCAATGGCGTCTCATTGGGCGCCGCCAGGGGGGAAAGTTAGGATGATTCCAAGGGCCTGGCACTGATAGGGGGCCCTACAGAACATTTTAATATTATAATCAATATGGGAGGCCCAAATTTTCTGTCATAGGGCCAAAAATTTCTAGCAGCGCCGCTGTGTTAAACTACGGAGCTGGTCTTCCCTTCCCTTCCCTTGAACAACAGGGCTACTGATTGATTCACACCGTATTCACACCGTAAAGATCATGTTATAAAGCTGATATGGACTCATAGCTACTGGTTCGTCTCTTATAGATGCAAAGGGGGACTGATTCCACTGAAGTTACTGAGGGTTGATTGGCAAGCCTGCACTGTGTCTATATACGTAGTGTGTCAGAAGTAACTTTCTAATTGAAAGAAAACATGAGAAGGGAGAACAACACAAGGCAAAACAAAACAAAAGCCAAAAGCTTAATCCAATCTGATGACTGAAGTTCCCAGAATCTAGCCCTTTGGAGGTGGTAATTACAAAGATGATCTCCAATGGTTTGGGTTGGGGGTGGGAAGATGAATGTGTCTGTCTGACACCTCTAAAGTTTTGGCCCTTTTCCACTCGAAGCTTTCTGATTGGGAGAGCATCTGCTGAGCAGGAGAGGAAGTCCCTGGCCTGCACACAGAGGAGGTAGAGAGTGTGGTTGCCATTGGCAACCGTAGGAGGCTACATGAAACTCATGATTAGCCAACCCAAGGGAGAGGAGAGAGAGAGGGTACAACTAAACACCTACCAGTCAAAAAATTAGATATAAAATTAAAGCTAAGCAAAATGTGCTATGACTATATATATATATTCAAAGTAAAGGAGAAAGATACATTTTTAAGTAGAACAATAAGGATATATATATATATATATATATATATATATATATATATATATATATATATATATATATATATCCCTCTCCCAACAGAACTCTGTTTACATGTTTACAAATAGTGTACTATAACCAATTTCCCCCAAAACAATTAGATAGTCATATAACAATATGGTCACAAACTCACTCTATTCAAACTCTATTATCTGAATGCTGTAGAGAATAAAAGGGAGCATGGTGTATGTGCTTTGCTTTGCATATGGTGACAGTAATAGAAATCTAGCGATGGTGAAAATGGAGTACACAGTCAATCAGCCTGATTCCCCCAGACGGCCCTTGGAAGGGGCACACCTTAGAGAGACGATGGGAGGTAAACACATCTCATGGCAGTCAAGTTGTTAGTGGGCAGTTGGAAGCCTATCAAGTGGACTGTAGTACTCAAGCCTTCAGAACAAACATGCATTGTCTGGACAAGCAGAGTCAGTGTGTCTCTGTCCAGTTCTCTTCTCTTCCAAGACACTCCCTTTGAGATTCCTTCTGTTACTGTTTGTGTTTTGTCTGTTATGTGAGAGGTGAGGATTCTGTTCGTCAGTATCTTGACTATGATTGCACTTTAGTGTCCTCAATTGCCCTCCCCCCTACACACACACACATATATATATTAATCCAGATACCCATCCTTTATTGACACTGGGTAGTCTTATTGCCCCCCTCCACCCCCATGCCAAAGCCGTTGCTGAGGCTCTTAGGGCTGGGTGGTGAGTGCAGCACCAACGTAGGCTCACGCTTCTCCCCAGTGGTGCCCACCACCGAGCAACTCTTCATGGGCAGCCGTGGCGGGAAGGCTCCGGTCTTTGGGATGACCGAGGCCTGCTTCAGCCCGTCCAGCTTCAGGGGTGGCCTGGTGAGGGGGGGTGCAGTTGGGGCGCCCGCAGGTACCAGTGGAGGAGTGGTGCTACTGGGCTTCGGGCTCTGAGAGGGCAGGAGGGGTGCAGTGGGGGTGCGTGAAGGCTGGTTTTGGGGTGCCTCGCCTTCCTCTGCAGTGGTGTTGGAGCTTGGTGCCTTTTCAGCTGTCTCCAGGTCAGTCTGGGACTCGGGGACGGGTTCTGTTTGCATACTGCTCTGGCGAGACGTCTTGTCAGAACCGGGCATCTCACAGCTGTCAGTTCGCCTTCTGGAACCTTCATGCATACGACTGGTGGCCACCACGGCTTTCATGGCCGCCTGGCAACAAGATGGAGGAAGAAGAGAGATGACAATGCAGGATGAGAAGATGGGGTTGTTGGAGTTATTAGGGATTTCTTTTTTCCCAATGATTTTTTAAATGAATAATTTTCTAAATGAAGTTTGGTTCTGTTTTTCTTTTCAGTTAGGTTCAGACTCATTTTACTTAATTTGAACTTAATCTAGCTTCATTTAATGGCCACCCCTGAGACTTTAGTTGATTTGGCAGAAAAACTAATTACAATTATCCCCTCTGCTATACCATATTATAATCACTGATGGAATGAGGCAAAACCTGTTGGAAGAATGAGAGTCAAATTGAGTCCCTTGGTAAACACAGACTTCATGTGCAGGTGTTGATGATCTTATTTAATTGCACGTCACTATTCAGCAGTTATTCAGCCAGCATCTTTACTCAAATAAACTCTTGTGTTTGCACAGGAATGGTTGAGTAAATGGAAAAATGTCTTTGATTGAGTAATGTATGATTTTAGCCAATCAGCTGAGTACTTCTGGAACACTGAGGAGAGAGATGTACTTCCATTGCCTGCTGAAGCCAAATAATTTCTGATTTAAATATAAATAAAAAATGATAATAACTTTTCACCAGACCAAGGACAGTACCCTCTCACACCTTCAAAGTGTAGCTTACAGCAATCATCAAACGTTTGCGCTTTAATTTCATAAGAAATTTTGTCATGTACTTGTGCTTAGCACTAAACCAGTATAATTCATGTATGAACAATAGGTCCATAGTCTGGTAAGTTAACCCGTCTCCAAGCCTGACCTTGAGTTTGCGGCGAGCGTTAAACTCCTGTAGTTTCCTCTGGGTAGTGTCCATGTGGGAGAAGCGGGCAGCCTTGCCCAGCACCCAAGGGTGCTGCAGAGCCTGGTCCACCGTCAGGCGCTTGTGAGGGTCCTGGACAATCAGCTTACTCACCTAGAGTCAGAGCCATGGTAACATGTCAACAATCATATGATACCAACATTAACATTCCTCCAAAAAAACATGTACAACATAACTGGTAAGGCATAGATGATCTCAGCAGATAGACTAATTAATCACACATGCATACACACATACATACACACATTGTGGGGGGGGAGGAGTCTCACCAGGTCCTTGGCGTTGAGGGACACTTCATCCCACCAGGGGGAGACAAACTCATAATCACAGTTGAGGATGCGACTGTACATGTACTGATCCCCCCTCGGGTCGAAGAATGGTTCAAACCCACACAGTCTGATGGAAAAGAGGGGGAGACAGAGAGAGACAAAGGAGAGGACAGGATTGCAGCAGGCGCCACTGTTTGGTCTGGCAGCTCAACAGTTTACAACATTATACCTGGAAACAATTAAACCATTAATTTTTTAAATTACTTATTCTGCTACATGAATGCACTGAAATGCACAGATTCCACATTATAATTACTATATATACTGGTACAACTGATCTTGTATTATTGTTATTATCATACACTATAATTATACATATACCATTATACAGTCTTATAACAATCCCATTAAAATTTAATTAATGTTTCAGTAGGGATGTTATAGTGTCATATTGGGACATAAAAATACTGTAGTAGTGTAGAGATGCATAGCAGTGCATAGATAGATGCGTACTGGAGTGGTTAGTTCACAAGTGGAAAGTTTAACTTCAGAAATACTAGCTTCTGCTCTGTCACCTCACAGCTGATGTAAAATGTGTTATAATAACTTAGTCAAGCAAGCTAACAGGATGTAGTAATTATGTTGTAATAAGTTCCAAGCAGGCTTACAGGATGTAGAGAATGACTCCCACAGACCACATGTCCACCTCGGGTCCATAAGCGTTACCACGGAGGATCTCTGGAGCTGAGAACACAAACAGGTTTCACACAGTGTCCCGAGAGTCTAAAACGGATCAGCGCCAGATCAGAGCTAGATCTGTTGCTGAGGCAACCACAGTTTTGTACAGCGACTGGACTGACTTTCACATTGCTCATTCGCACCAAAGTTGTGGTGACATCTGGCACTAAGAGTCCTGGAGCAGGCATGGGGGCGAGGAGCAGCCCGGCCAGACACTTGCGCTGTGAGGATGACAGGATTGATGAGCAGGCCTGTGGTGAGTAGGCGCTCAAAGCTGTGCTCTCAGCTGGGTACTGCCATCATCTAGCTCTGGTGAGTCTGTTTGTCCAGCCAATTCTTACTCATGCTTATTCATTTTATCTTGTTTTTTTTTTCCCAGAGGCAGTATTAGAATCCTATCTCACAGTTTGTATTTTTGTATTAGTCCCACACCAATACTCTAATATGACAATAAACCTCCCTTGTATCCTTGTATGTTGCATTAGTCCTAAGATAGGCCATCTGGAGTATAACATTACACTTGATGATGGGTATGCTTGCAAATGGATGGATATAGTTACATTTGTTTTTTTTCCATCTTCCTGTCGTAAAGAGGGATTTATTGCTGCGCAGTGAGAGCATTCAGGCTCTAGAACACCCCAGCCCCTGGATCTGCTCCGTTATCACAAAAGGGCAGAGATAAAGTAACCGTCTGCTTAAATCTGAAGGAAATCCGACCAGTACTTACAAGTCATGGGAGCGTGCCAACAAACAGAGAGACAAATGGATCTGATTACTCAACCGTGCACTGATGCTCCATTGATTTTAATCGAGGGTGATACATGCTACACATGAGCACATATATGGGGGAGTTTAGAATGTTGGTAGCAGTTGGTAACAGTAGCATTCTTCCACCCGGAAGTGTCTTATCGCTAGCCCTGTGTGTATACCAGTTAGCAGACGATTGTAGTTAAGCTATTAAGTAGAAGTGAAGCAGATGATAGTAGCCTAGCTATTATCTAACAAACAGCAATGACCACTAAAACAAAATGTTTTTTTTATCTTGGTTAAATCAACATGAAGGATTAGTTTAAAAGTGATGCTATTCAGTCCCATTGGAGAATATGCTGTTGCCACCCAACTAGCATGTTTGCTAAGTTGCCACGCCCAGCTGAAATGTCCTGTTAAACACAGGTGAGTCCATCCATAGCCCTGTTATCTGAGGTTTTGAGGTTTGAGTCTGAGGTTATCAGTAGGAAAAAGAACAAGAAATCTGATACAGCATAGACTGAATAGTGAACCAGCAGCAAACACTGAATGGGGCACAAAAACTCACTTTCAGTTTCATTTTCCTATGCCCCATTCAGTTAACGTTAGTTGCTATTTGCTATTTGGTGTACGTTGTATCAAATTTTCCCGTTCTTTATCCTATCAGCAGCACTCAGTGATCTCAAACAACAGGGCTATGGATTGAATCACAAGGAAACCAGGCCTCTCTTGCTAGCCTCTCACACAGCATTCCTCATAAACCTCACTTGGTTATGCAAAATACATGGTGGATCTGCAAGCATCAAAACATCAAAGATGATTGTCTGTTTTCATTCATGTCCAGATAATAAATAACACGGCCAAGCACTTACCACAGTAGCCAGGAGTCCCACACACTGTTTTCATGGTCACCTGCTCATCTATGATCTTAGAGAGGCCAAAGTCAGCTGTGGAGATCAAACACACCGGAGATACGTGAAGAGAAGGAGGAGGGAGTCACACACACACACAAACACACATACACACACTGGGCTTCATCTACATTGGCCTCAGACACCATTGTATAGCTACAATACTCTGCTATAAGATATACTGGGCTCTTCAAACAGGTAGATTACTCCAGGCCTGTCAAAATAGAATCATTAACAGTAATAACAGTACAGTACAGTAATAACTGTAATAAAATTATTAAAAAAACATTTTACCTGACACAACATCTTGACAAAATTCAATGAGGATCACATTCTGAATGAGTGTGGGTGTTTGTATTTGTTTACGGGTGCCAGTGTGTTTGTATGTGTCTGTGTGTGTGTGTCTGTGTGTGTACGGGTGCATGTGGGAACATGTTTTTGTATATACATGTACATGAGCACATGAATGTGTGTGTGTGTGTGGTGATTATTACCTATTTTGAGCGGAGCATCCAAAGACATATCAGCATAGAGAAGGTTCTCTGGTTTAAGATCTCTGTGCACGACTCCATTCTTATGTAAATACTACAACACACACACACACACACACACACACAGAGAGAGAGAGTCAGAGAGAGTTTTTTTTTAAATATGGCTTTAACAGAGAAAGATAAGCAGTAACACATTGGGGCATCACCAATCTAACTACAGCACCTGGCTGGCCTGCTAGCAGAGCTAATTAGGAGGCTCCATGACTGCCATGGGCCCACAGATGCTAAGACAAGCAGCTGACTCTTTTTTACCACTGTACCCAAGCATGGTGGGAACAAGCACCTCTCTGAGAGCATTAGAATGGACTCTTTCGCCTACAGCATCAGAACGGATTCTGCAATCAGTATCAGAATGTTGTACACCAGCCGACTAGACAACTCCTTTATAGCGTTAGACTGGACTCTACGCTACAGAATCAAATTGGACTTTTTCTCCTGTAGCGTCAGACTGGACTCTCAGTATCTGTGCTGTGTACTGGACTGTCCTCTGTATCTCAGTATTTCAGCATCTCAATATTTCAGTGCTGTGTACTGGACTCTTCTCAGTATCTCAGTATTTCAGTATCTTAGTATTTCAGTGATGTGTGTCAGACTCTGGAGCTCTGCTTTTGCCCTCTAGCTTTGATAGTTTTATTGTTCTGCATTTACTCACTTCTGTCTGCTTTCAGGAGTGTGTTTCTGCTAGTTTGTGTGAAGCTCATTATGCAGGGGTGTGCTAGTATCACAGACACACACAAACATCCATACAAACACACACACACACACGCTGAGGGGGACTGTGGGGAATGTGGCCTTATTCAGTGCGCGGCTGCAGCACACACTGAGCTCGTTATCGTCACCACTCCAGCACACACCCTTGTGCACCGCACCCAGAAGGCAGAGGCAACACCTCACACACACACACACATGCTTACACACATACAAACACTATTGTACACACACCTCACGTCTACAGTCATAATATTTTCCAGCATCCCTCTGGTGTGTTCCTGTTGAACCCTGCCGAGCGACTGTAAACACACACATACACACACACACACGCACACAGAGAGAGAGAGAGAGAGAGAGAGAGAGCTGACCGAGCAGTGAATCAGAGCTTGTTTTCTCCTGCAGAGATGGGGGGTCACGCACAGCTCACACATTAGCTGCTATCCTAAGTCTGATGGAGAGCTGCTCTCTAATGGAGAGCATATGCTGCCTCTGCACAGCGTGGGGTACTGATGCACCTGGGTGACCCTACTGCTCACAACACACACACACAAACACACACACACACTCGCTCACATGCACACACAGACACACACACACTCATGCACAAACACACACAGTCCCTCACATGCGCGCACACACACACACACACACACACGCTCACAAGCAGACATACACACACACACACAGCCGTAACTAAGTAATATGGTTTTATCTGAGAGAAGCACACAGCTGGAGTCAGAGTGAGATGGGGAGGTGAGTCAGACAGTGTGAATGAGTATATGTGTGTTTAAGTGTGGTGTGACTGTGTGTGTATGCATATAGCTGGATGTGTGTGCAGTGGTTGTGTGTATTTGTGTAGGTATATGTGTGTATATGTTTTTGTGTGTACATGCACAAGTTTGAGTATGGTTTATCTGTGCATGTGTGTGTGTGTGATTATTTATATAAGACAGTGTGTTAATGACTGTATATCTACACCATTCAAATCATCAGGTTCATCACTTTTATCTCTCTCAAAGACAAGAAAGAGGAAGGTCAGCATCAGTTGAGCAAGGTGTGTTAATGGTCAAGAGGAGGTTTATAAAGGTGTGTTAATGGTTCTGGGGAGGCCAAGGCAGGTGAGACAGGTAACATCAGATGAGCTACAACGTAGAGGTGTGTTAATGGTCTTGGGGAGATTGAGGCAGGTAAAAGTGTGTTAACGGTCAAGAGTAAAGGTGTGTTCATCGTCTTGGGGAGGATGAGGCATGTAAAGGTGTGTTAATGGTCCTGGGGAAGTGGAGGTCATCAAACAGGTGCTGTTAGCCACCAGAACATGGACAGAAGACAGATACAACACCTCTGCACCCCTAGACAACATCTGACTGAACCACAGGACCAGAACTATGGGTCTGGAGGAAAATATGGACTGCCTGGGAACTTGACCAATGGGTGACAGGCCTCTATATATCCCCTATATCCAGTGGCATCAGTGGACACATAACAAAATAACACTGCACTATGCTAGATAGCACAATGACAATCCGTGTATCTGTGTTGTTTGTTTACCAAGCTGCTTCATTGGTGCTGCTAAGCCTGCCCAGAGACTCTACATGCCTACATCAGATACACTGTTGTGATTGGTGCCTGTGATTTAGGGACTGGGTAATGAGATCCAAAGGCTTGTGGCCAAACAGACATGAAGAGCAAATCAAATGTACTAGCAGGGCATCTGATTTTCAATGCCAAAGAACAGACCCATGCAGGCTCACATTTACATTTACGCGTTTAGCATTTATGCATTTATGCATTTTATCCAAAGCGATTTACAAAAAGAGGATAAACCTTCAGACTACAGCACTATGAAAACTAACTGAGTTCATATTGCTAACATGTAATTTGCAATGTCTTGAGATGAAAGTGCAATAGTGTAATAAAAAAGTGCAGTATGGAGAAAGAGTGGGAGGTACATTGTAAGTGCATTCCTGGTATTCAGAGGTTTTGAGTCAGGAGATATTCTTGGAAGAGTTGGGTCTTCCAAGTATTTCTTGAAGGTGGAGAGGTTATCCTTTGCTCTGGTAACACTTGGAAGGTCATTCCACCAGCATGGAACAACACATGAGAATAGTTTGGATATACCTGTGTGAGGTGTTGGCCGTGCTAGACAACATTCCTTGGAGGAGTGAAGTGGCCAGAGGGTGACATAGGGCTTTAAGAGAGTATTAAGGTAGATGGGAGCAATTTTTGGTTGGTTGAAAACCAATGTGCAGGCTCACTTGTCTATGGTTCCTCTGTTATGCATGGGACAAAGCCATGTCCAGGTGTCCAGGGGTCAAACCAGTCATGAAACCACTGCAGCCAGCAGGTCTCCGTTCACATCACATTTTTGTTTGTTTGTACACCCAGGTCCATTCAGGTCTCACTTAGCAACGCTTGTCCTCAATAGCATTTATATCCTGGTTTTGGATCAAATTGTGTTCACACCAAAATTAACCACACCATAGTTCTAGTAAACTGTAGACCCCTGACTCTTGTTTTCTGCTGGACTTGATTACAGTCTCAGGGCCAAACCAATTTTGATTTGGTTTATACTATCAAAAGCGAAACAAGCCTACGGTTCAAACGAAGCTTCTGGTCCAGCCCACAGGGTCTTGATGGCCAATGGAGTGAGCAGAGCTCAGGGGAAGTGAATGAGTGTGTGAGTGTGTGTGAAGGAGCTGGTCCAGAGCAGAGGTGGGTAGGGAGAGAACACTTCCACCCCCATCAGCAGAGGACTGAGGATGGATTGTGGCTGTGATCCAGCCCAGGTCTGGCTCTGATCCGGCCCAGGTCTGGCTGTGATCCGCCTCTGACTCACTCCTCTGTCATCTTATTTATCTCTGATGCTGATTTGGCTAAACCTCACGCACATGCATTCTCACACGCACAAACACACACACACACATATACAGCCATATACACAAACACACACTCATGAAAGATGAATATATCTAAGCAAATAAGGTTTAAATATATCCTACACACACACACACCCACACACACACAGAGTTAAGCATGCTTTAGAGACTGAGCGTGCTTATGGCCAGCACAGAGACGGAATACTGTCCTAGGGCTGCTCCTCTCCTCCCTTCGCTTCTCCGCCCAGTGTGGTGTAGCACTGTGGCGTGCGCTTGTTTGTGTTTGCTTGTTACGTAAGACTCCCACCATCCTGATGGCTCACTCTCTCTCTCTCACACACACACACACACACACACACACACACACACACACACACACACCCGGAGATTAAAAGTAGGAAAAATTGCAATGGCTTTCTGAGAGGATTAACTCCCTCTCCCCTCCATGCTCACGCAGTGAACGCACATGACACACACGCACACACACACACACACACACTCACACTCTTACACAAACACACACACACGCGCACATCCGCCCGCCTCAGCCAACAAGTGATAACAAAACTGACCCACATTCACTTAACGCTGCTTTACTCTTACACACATACACAAACAAACAAACACACACACGCACTCCAAAAATGAAAATAACTCCTCCCGTGTACACGGTGACCGTGAGGTTCTCTCTGGGCCGGTAATACACAGTGGGCTCCAAAAAAAGGCTCCACAAGTAAAATCCCTCTGGGAGGCAGCCAGTTATGCCACAGATTCTTTTCCCAGGACAGTGTCCCTCCCTCTCTCTCTCCCTCCCTCCCTCTCTCTCTCTCCCTCTCTCTCTCTCCCCCTCTCTCTCCTTCTCTCCCTCCATCCACAGGGAGAGGATTTCAGCCTCGTGGGGCAGCTCAGAGTCACTCAGTCTCCAGGACTTAAGCTCAGTCCAAATGTTAAGTAAGAGGGAAGTTGTATTCAGCTATGGCTCATAGCTAACCTTTCCCCCCAAAAGTAGACTGACAGTAATGACATTTAATGATAGTAATGACATTTTAAATACTGCATACACAACTGTGCTTCCTTGCACACATGCACACACACACACACACACACACACACACACACACACACATATACACACACTGTCATCAGAGATCAATCATTGTGATGGTGATTAATGGAGTGAGTGTGGACTGCAGACAGACGAGACGCGGCTCTCTCACCTCCACGGCCTCCAGGATCTGTTTGATGACGTGAGCCGCGTCCCTCTCGCTGTAGTAGCCTCTCTCCACGATCCTGCCCAAAACACACAGCAACAATACACACTCACAAAACACACTGCACCTTAACAAAACAATGTGCTCAAAATACACACACATACATAAAAAATAAATAAAACAACCTTCACAAAATGTGCCCAACACACATGTTAACACATTCAAACAATCCACTCAAAACACTCTCTAAGAAAACACACAGACATATACACACACATCACCGAACACGCTCACAAACACACTCCACACACACACACACAGACACACACACACTCAGAGATGCCCTGTGCGTAATTAAGCGGACCTCTCCACTCTCGCTGAAGCTTTTATCACATGAGTCATCCACAGGAGCAGAGAAGAAATGAGATGCACAGACGGACGGAAGGAGGATAGAGGACAGGAAACAATGGAGTGGAGAGAGGAGGAAAGAAGAAGAATAAAGGAGAAGAAAAGACAAAAGAAAAGAAAAAAGAAGAGAAGACTAGAGAGGAGAAGAGAAGAGATGGCATGGGAAGAGAGGACAAGAGGCCTGAAGAGACATCATTCTGGCACCTCTAACCCTAACCCTATCCTCCTATGCAGGTGCCTGGCATTGGAACTGAGGAATCTAACCCCTATTCTCTCCAAATGACTATGAAAGCCTCAGATCAGGAGGTGCCTGGCATTGGAACTGAGGAATCTAACCCCTATTCTCTCCAAATGACTATGAAAGCTTCAGATCAGGACAGATAAGAGTCTCATCTCCCACTATAACTAGAAAAGCCCCACAGCAGTGAGGAAACTCATCTCTGTTCTGCCACAATTGATCTGTATGAGCCTCAGTGGAACAAGCGTTCGGTATGAAAGTGTGTTCACTTCATTTCACTTCTCTGTGCGCTGCTTCACACACACTGATGAGCACAAGGGAGCAGTCAGTGGCTGTCTACACCAGAATGAGATGACAGAAAATAACAGAAAGGACCTTGACCTTCACTGATGCTATTTCCACTGATGTGTGTGTGTGTGTGTATATATGTGGTGCCCATCCTTAGGGAGCTCATCTCACAACTTCCTCTTGATGGGTATGCAGTGGTCAGATCATTCATTTTCTCCTCTCATCTCCTCTCCTCTCCTCTCTTGTCTCTTTCCTTTCTCCTTCTCTTCACTCCATTACACTCATTTCTTCCTCTCCTTTCTCCTGCTATCTCATCCTTTCCTCTCTTTTCCTCTCCTCTCAGCATGGAAATTGATCCTAATCCATAATCAGGGGCTTGGAATGTGAACACGGGGCCACATTGATTGCTGCACCTCCTGTAACTTCAGATGTAGGACGACTTTGGGTCATGTTACACAGGGGGTGGAGGAGTGGGAGGGAGCCTCAGAGAGACTGACCTATCAAACACAGTCACACAAACACACACACACATCCATGAAGAAAACCATGCAATACCCACACACACACACACACACAGCGGGTGAAGGGGTGCCCCAAGGCTGACCTATCAAAGAGCTCTCCTCCAGTCACCAGCTCCAGGATTAGAAAGATCTCTGTCTCAGTTTCAAAGATCTCCTTCAGACGGATCTACAAGACAGACACACACTATTACACAATGTTTCAGATCTATAGGTCAAATCTCTGTGCATCAATGAGACACACTCATACTTACAATGTTTGGGTGCGAAAGCCTCAGAAGAACTCCAATCTCAGTTCTCACAATCTTCTTGTCGATCTGAGAATGAAACACATACACACACACACACACACTCACACACATTAACAACAAGATAATCACCCCAAGATAGTCTGGACATATCTTCACATCTCTCTTTCCTTACCTCTTTCTCTCCTTGAAGAAGGAGATATAACTTACAGTCTTAAGGACCTTGAAAAACAAAAGCATATGTGTGTGTGTGTGTGTGTGTACTTACAGTCTTCTTGAGGACCTTGGCAGCAAAGGGCTTCTCTGTCTCCTTCTCTGCACAGCGGAACACCACTGATGTGGCCCCCCTAGCAGACGGCAGAGACAAGGACATCACACATCTATGAAACACACTCTTACTGTTTGGCAGACAGGCCACTAATGGCCTCTTGGCTCTATGATCATCAGTGTGTTAGGATCAGGTTAGACGAGGTCGTTATTAAACTATAACCCTACCGCTGCCTACCGCTGCTTGCTAACCTATGAAAAAATATTGGGTCCCAACAACAATAATAATAATAATAATAATAATAATAATAATAATGATGGATCCATCATTCTTCAGGGTCTTTGAAATAGTCATAGCTTAACCAATGTCTATGGTGCCTCTGGCCAGATCATGCAATATGATCTTTCTAGGCCGAATCACAGCCATATCTATGCTGAATCAGGTCGTGTGTGGTGAGCTGCTGCTGAGGTAGGATCCTCCCAGTGCAGACTAGATTTCTTCCTATCTAGTAACGTACAAAAAGTAACATGTACCTCTCAAGCTGGTGAAGTGAAAGAATCTATTCCTCTAGGCTAACTCAACACTGTTTCTCAGCCTGCAGGGGTGCAATACCGAATATGGGCATAGGACCTGTTCTATGTGCACAAAGCATTCATCTAAACATCAAATCATATCATATCACAAGAGTGCAAATATAATTTGCCATTATCATCCTGTCGACAAACTATTAGATTTTCCCCAGATAGAAGTGAATCAACACGAGACATGTCTCATTATTCCTTCCAGTGACAAGCAGACTCCAGGCAGAGCGTGAGTTTAAACAGAAAAAAGCAGGTGCCAGCCATCTCTGCATATCTGAGTCATTTTGTCACTGGTGCCTGTAAGCAGGAACTTTCCCTATTTAGTGACAAAGAGCTGCAATATGGAAAAGCAGAGAGAGAGAGAGAGAGAGAGAGGCAAGACCTGAATAAAAGGCAGCACATACAATATTTAGCATGTTTATGTTTTTGTTGGTAGCTCATTTTTATAACATCATCCATTACAACCAGACATGGTCATTTGAAGAAGAGCAAAGCCCCAAATTGCTATTACTGCTACACGAGCTATTCTCACTATATCGCTTTGTGTTCTGTGAATCTTGCCATCCTGTGGGAGCAGCTATTAAAGCACGATTAGAACACTTCAGCAAGCAAGCTAGTTTGTTCCCAATCACTACCTACCCTGCTGCTATTGATGTTAGAGACAGTAATGCCTCTCTCTCTAGGCATATACAGAACATGCATTCTGAGAATGCTCCCCGATGTCAAATGAAACTGAAATTACATTTATGACTTTGTCAGTCAACACAACTCTACGAAAATGATCACCGCAGGTGTCTATTCTTTGGTTTAGAAACAAATCAATCAATTGCTGCTATTTTTTTAAATCTGGGACTGTGGGGGGAGCTCTAGAGGTAAAATATGGCAGGCCTGGTGAACCTTTAACAAAAAAATCTTATTGACTCTTTTAGCTAAAAATCTATCTATAAACTGGTGCTGAGTGTGTCTCTTTTGGGAAGCCATGAGGAGAGAGGCTCAGATCAGAGGCACAGTAAACCGCTGTGGCTGCCATGCTGGCTTGACAAGCTCGAGTGCCAACCTGGCATTAATATGGTCATCTACACCTCGCTCATAGGCTACTGCACTGGAAATTCATTTAAATGAATTACGAAATGCATTAATGCAGTGGCTACTAGCCCAGACGCCCAAACTCACGCCGGTGCTGTCTCACCAACTGCTGGCCGGGGGGGTCATATGTGTGACCCTGAGCAAATGACATATTTACTGTCTGCCCAGCCGTCTGTGAAATAACAGGCCTTCTGCTGGAATGATTGTCTGTTCATGTCCGCCAGTAATGTCAGAAAATAAAATGTTAAATGATGTCAAAGATGTCTGCTTTGATATTTTGGGCAAAAGACAACTCTTTCCAGTACAATGGAGATTGTCTTTTGGCATCTTGCCGCTGCCCCCATACATCATATTATTGTTTATACTGAACTAATATATTCAGTATAAACAAGTATATAGTAAAAGAACTGTCATAGCCTGCTGCCTCTATAACAGCTCTGGTTTGCCTGAGAACACACCCTAATGAGTCTACTGATTAATCTACTGGTATTATATTTCCACTTTTACCTACTGACCATATTTCAGTGGTCACTCTCTTTAAGAGCCAAAAGAGTTTCCTCTTGGAATGAATAAATACAAAAGAGGTGCTGCATGCTTGCTCTGTGTGTCTGATATTGGAGGTCTGATTCTGTACGGATACATCTGATTCATCCACTGATCCCACTACTCAACTCTTATCTCCTCTACCCTGGAAGAGTAGACTACAGATGAGTTTGAGGCCTGGGTTATGAAAAGCCGTGATCCAAGTTCATGTCTGCATTTCCCAGATCCTATTGGGCCACCATGTCACCATCTCATTTTACTGATTCATGTTAAACACTGCAGCACACTACTGTAAAAGGACACCAGGTCTCTGCTTTCACAGGGTGAAAAACAAAAGAAGAAAGAAAAAAGAAAGACAGTAAGAAATTCAGAGAAAAATAACTGAGTACAGCAGACCAGGCTAGCCATCTGTGAGTGCAGGGCCCCAGTGCCAAACCAGACTGTGTTCTGCTCTGCTCCACTCTGCACTGCTCTAAGTGAATCAGGGTCTCAGCTGTCCTGCTAACCCAATCTCCTTCCTACCCGCCCCGGCTGCCTGCCTCTGGTGTCACTGTGTCTCCTTGGTTACCGGGACAGCACCGTGTGGGCGGGGGTGGCCGTGGCCGTGGTGATGGAGGTGGATGTGGCTGTAGAGATAGAGGGAATCTCTGTGATGTCTGTGTTTAACAGGGAGTTATCAGCGAGCCTGGAAGGATGCTGTCCATCACTTTACTCATCTCTGCCTGCCCCACATACATATGCAATGAATGAATGAATGAATGAATGAGAAGCTGCAGCTGCAGCTGCAGGCCTTCAGCTCTCTGGGGCACCAATACATACTACGCAATAAAATGTATTATTATATAACATAGTAACATGTATTTCAACAGACCTCTCCACTCAGACCATGAGTGTCATCAGTCACTGGTTAAGACCTAATATCTCCACTGGCTGCGTTCTACACAGTAACATTATGCAAGAAATCTGTTGTGTAAGTTAGGATTATACAATACTATTCTAGAGTTTGTCAATGTTTTTCCTTCCTTCCTTCAGAGGAGAGGCTGGTATAAGTCTTTTATCAGCAACAACTAGGCCATTTTAATAATAGTACCATGTAATTTCAAATATATTATTATATTTGAATTATACAAATTAAAATTTCAACAAATTGAAAATCAATATTGTGCAAACCCAGCATTAAAGCATACACACTGACAAGCTTCAAAACCACACCGTGGCAGAGAAAGGAGAGAGATTTTGTTCTCACACACACACACATACACACACACACAGTAAGTATGATAAAATTACCAATAAGAACACAGGTGAGTTCTGCCGTCTAGGAATGTATTGGAGGACATGGAGGGTAGATTACTCTCACAAGGTAGGAGAGCACCAGCACAGATTGAGTTTCCACCTGGCAGGTAAACACGGTCGGATAAAACAGGGACAACACTCTATCCTAACCTGATCAATGGTCAATATAGGTCTGATTAGTATGTAATAGACTGGGAAGACTCTGTCCTCATCTGCTCACAGGCCTGAGGTACTATGTAGCTTGGAACAGCCTCATCTACACCAGCTCAGAGGTGACCAAAGGGGTGTGGTACGGGGGAGACCCAGTGTGGTAGCAACTAGGGCTGGGGATCGAGAATGGGGGATCAAGTAGAACTGAGAATCTTATGCTTCAATCTATTGGAATTGCATACCTCTGACCTTACCAATCTCTCTTATCAATGACGGAATGTTTTGGAGATGACAAGCAATTATCTTCAACGCAGTTCTACATTGTTTGCCACAATTTAACATGGCCCTTGTGGTAATGAAGGCTACATTATAGGTTCATGTGTTGATCTGATACTACCTGTGTAGACCTGTCTAAGATACCTGCTCTACTGAAAAGAATCAATAAAGAATCGGACCGATAGGCAGGATCGACAAAGGCATCAATGTTGATCACAGGTGCTCGTCTGTGTCCTCACCTGTTCAGGGCTCAGTGTGTCTGAGCACAGGTGGATAAGATGGGACGACCATCTTCACCAGGCAATAGTATATGAAACAGGGTAAAGAGTCAGGATCTACGACCTGTGACCCAGACCCACAGGGACAGTCAGCTTGACCTCACCTGAGGACATGTTAAGTATGTAACAGGCAGAACACCTTCAGTAAGTCCCAGATCCTGTCATCTGAGAGGAGGAGAAGACCTTATCATCAACAGGTTACAGTTATGTTACACCATATAACGGAGGAGAGCCCGTGACCACCAGGTAACAGGGAGGAGAGCCTATCATCACTAGGTAACAGTGGGTAATAGAGGGAAGAACCCATGATCACCAGGCAACGGCAGCCTACAACAGCAGTCTGCCCTCAGCTCTACCTAGTTCTGATGATCTAAGATGGATGGAACAGAGAGACCACATTGCTAAGATGTTACTTCTCTAATGATCTGAAATGGACATAATGGGAGAGACAACATTGCTAAGGCATAACAGTTCTGATGATCTGTGATGGATGTGACAGAGGAAACCCTGTTACTAAGGTGTACCTGCTTTGATGATGTGATGTAGATGTAATGGGGGACCCTGTTGCTTGGGCGTGACTGTTCTGATGGTTTGAGATGGATGTAACAGGGGGAGACCTCGTTGCTAAGGAGTGCCTCCGTTGCCGATGAATAATCTCATCACCACAGCACGTGACTGAGCGCGCTCAGAAAGGGCTCACACCACGGCGGCACTGCTGACACCTCCCCATCTGCTGCTGCCCCAAAACATGACGCCAACCCTGCCACTCTCATGCCGCACGCGTGTGTGTGTTACAGAAAGATCAAAAGGTGATGAAGATGTGTTTTGTGTATGTGTATGTGTGTGTGAGAGAGAGAGAGAGAGAAAGTGTGCATCAGTGTTAAAGATCAGGTCGTGGTGATGATGTCTGCATGGGGATGTGTGTATGCGTATGTGTTACAGAAAGATCAAAAAGTGATGAAGATGTGTTATGTGTATGTGTGTGTGTGTGTGTGAGAGAGAGAAAGTGTGCATCAGTGTTAAAGATCAGGTCGTGGTGATGATGTCTGCATGGGGATGTGTGTATGTATATGTGTCTGCATGGGGACGTGTGTGTATGTGTATATGCGTATGTGTTACAGACAGATCAAGACGTGATGATGATGTGATTTTGTGTGTCTGGGCATGTGTGTCAAAGAAGAGGTGATTGTTGCGTGTGTGTGTGTGTGTGTGTGTGTGTGTGTGTGTCTGTGTGTGTGCTAGAGAGAGAGAGTGCATGAGTGTTAAAGACCAGGTCGTGGTGATGATGCTTACATGTTGTGTGTGTGTGTGCGTTAAACATTGGCAGGTGATGATCACCCATCCTAGTACAGGCAGCCAGTGCCCCTACACTAGAGCCATGTTAACCCCAGTGCCTTGAGCAGACTCTCCTACTGACCGTGTGCCTGCCAGTGGCTGTATGCCTGCCTGTCTGACCAACTGCGGGGCTGAGTGAGGGGCTTGTAGCAGGCTGGGCTTTGCAGGGTTGTTCAGGAGAACTGATTACACATAAATCACAGTGGGGATTGAAGCACATTACCTGCTGCTTCTACTAACCCCTCCACTCCACCCACCCATTAATCCACTCACGTTTCTCCGTTTCTCTGTTTGTGGGCTTAAACTGCGATATGCCTCGCCTCTATACTGGTTTTACTTATGTGTGACAGTGGGCTTTGCTGAGAGGTCTAATCTGAAAGGACTCAAGCACATCTGACTCAAGCACACTGTCACACAAGGTGGATGGGGGAGGGGAATTTAAAGCTTTTTTTTCCTGAGTTTTAGTGGCCTTCTACGCTGACTGTTTGGCTGCAACAGTAAGAGCAATTTAACTCCACGAAGTATAATGTTATTTCAAAGACGCAAAGCCAGTTACCCCCATTAGAATGAGATAGATGTGATAATATGAATTGTACTAATGTCATGAAAACTTTGGATAAAAAATGTCGAAAACCATACCTTCCCAATTCTGCTCCCATGGTGTAAAAGTCCTCCATAGTGACATCCCGACGCGATCCATCGACCCAGAACTCCACCGCACTGGCGCCCGTGCGTGAAGTAGGCATGCTGGCAATTGCACTACACGGTAACGTCGAGCTCCAAGCCAGATGTCGAGTCTTGCTGGAAATACAAATCTGTACTCTCAAGGAAATCGCGCAAAAAGCATCGCAATGTTTACGAATTCCATGTAAATTAGCTGAGACGTTTGCAGGGGCCACCCAACGACTTTATGTCAAATAAACAAATGAATTCGAAGCCCCAAAATATTCCTATGAACTTGTTCATTTACTCATTCTGTCCTGCGATGTGCATCTCACAAATGCAATCTCTATCACCCCACTAGAAATGCACGACTGTATTCTTTCTTACGATGGTATCATATTATATTAATCACTGCCGCCAATATCCCGGAACAACATTCACAACGAATTAATAAACCAGTATCCTAACATCAAGCTCTCAGTCGCAACACATGCCCTTTTTTACAATCAATTTCCTGCTTCAATAAGGCCTGACTGTACAAGAAGTAAATATCCCATCATATTTTCAACGTCACCAATCCAGAAGCGATTCAACATTCAAGACAGCATTGAAATCCATCGAATCGTTTTAGCGCTCCTCGGCATCAACAAGACCCACGATTATCTGTGTCAACAAGCAGCCCATGTCGAAAATGGCAGACAAATTCTTTAATTGCGCCGTTGGTGTAATCTGACGATATCGGCGACCAGCTGCTAGTACTCGAGCATCTTCAAACAGGTCCAGATAGGCAACTGCGAACGCCCATATGACCTATCACTAAAAGGCGTTCTTTTATTCCTCGTCTAGGAGTTGGGAGGTGTGATAGATGCTGAGGGTAGTGTGTGTCGTTTGTGGCTATGGGAAATGGGAGGTGGGCGTCTCCAGAGTCGCATGCCGCACGCCCCTCGCCGATTTCTCCCAATCCGGGTCGTTCAGTGCGCGCAGAAGCTGAGTCTCATTTGGAACTCGCATAGTCAGTCAAAATATTACGATTGCATGCAGTCTCCACGGCCCGACTCCTCAACAAACAAAACACACAACGCATCTAATGATACACATGCAGCCTGATTTTAGGTCCAGCGACTAAAATCTATAAACTGGCGTAAATGTGCGTAAAAAGGTTTGAGGTAAAAAGCAGGAGTTGACTGCCGTGGATAACTTCAGCACAAAGGACAGCTCCAGATAGACACAGAAAGTGACGAAATAATGCAGTAGATCCGACAGTAAGTTATCATAATATGTAACATAAAACTAGTGCATAAAACTAGATTTAAAGTTATTTCGTAACTTTTGCATAGGTATTTCAACACGTATGTGACAGAATCATACTGTACAATCACAAGCAAACGTATCTATGTGCTATTAAATTATTTTCAACTCATTGACGTGTAAAACATTCTCATGACTACATGTGGGGGAGCCTGCGGTCGATCGGCGGGGGATGAGATCCGCAGCTGCGGCCGTGGATTAGTGCGAACCCGCATTAAATCCATACTGTAACTCTGAAGCGACAGAAGGCACATCACGCGCTTCTTCTCAGACAGGCGAACGTTCCACTCCAACTAACGTCATCAGTGGGAAATGAGTCCATTATGCCAAGATGATCTCGAGTTAGACAGACACGCACACACACACGCACACACACAGGCTTTCAGTGAAAGAAAATAACAAATGCCTTCCATCACCTCCCTTGTGCTGCTTTACTTTAAACAATTAAGTATAACTTAGTCAGTTTGCTTGTCATCGAAAGAACACAGGAGGGCAAACACATCTCTTATCACCATGCTAACAAGTCTATAATGGGTCCACTGATGTGCAGATGGAAGGAAATCTGTAATATGATGAGTTGCTGTTTGTGCTCAAACACAGACTCCAGCCTGGGCATTCTGCTCAGCTGATAATGAAGGTTGTGCTGAGGGGATGGAGTTGACTGCTGGGCCTGGAGGACTAGAAGAACGGGGCTTTGGTGGTGATTCACCAAACTGTGATCAAAACCAGCAGGTGACAGAGAGAGTTTGTGTGTGTGTGTGTGTGTGTGTGTGTGTGTGTGCTTGCATGTGGTGACAGAGAGAAAGAGAGGGAGAGAGAGAGAGAGTGTTGTGTGCGTGTGTGTGGTGACAGAGAGAGAGAACACACTGAGATGAGCAAGCAGGTACTCCACACCTTCTGTTATAAATAAAACTTAGAACTAAAGGCACAGACAACGCACAGCAGAGTCTGCTCGTATCTGGAGACAACAGACAAAAAAGGCTGCAGTCTGCTTGTTTCTGGAGACAACACACACAAGAGGCTGCAGTCTGCTCATCTTTGGAGACAACACACACAAGAGGCTGGAGGCTACAGTCTGCTTTTGTCTGAAGACAAGGCATAGAAACTAGTAGCTCAAGTCTTTCATAGTGCATGCAAACCAGCCAGACTTAAGAGAACTTAGCAGGATGGTGCTGCCGCTGCTGACTGCTCTGATGGCGATTCACCATGTTAAATCAAGTCAGCAGTCAACACAAAAGCTAGAGGCTGCAGTCAGAAGTCAACACACACAATAGAGGCTGCAGTCAGCAGACAACACACACAATAGAGGCTGCAGTCAGCAGTCAACACACAAACTAGAGGCTGCAGTCTTTTCATGTCTGGAAACACAACACACTAACTAGAGGCTGCAATCTGTCATAAGTCTTGTATGTCTCTACATGTCCCTCCCTGCAGAGATGGTGGTATTAGCCTATTGGAGCCGGGTCTGAGATGGAAGCCAGTTGCCCCATGTGAGAGACTGAAGGCTGAATCCCAGTGTCCACCCTTAACCCAAAGCCTTGAAGCCTTAAAGACTTAACTTCAGAGTTCTATTGCAGGTCCTTCCTGCTAGTCAGGCATCCAGAGCAGTGTTAGTTTTCAAAGGCAGTCATTCCTACAGATGAGCATCCTCAGGAAGCTCATGGTGATTCATGAACAGCAGGGCGCTGTATGTCAGCCTGGATCAAAACCGTCCCAGTGACTGTGTGTAAATGTCATGCAGTGGGAAAGTACTAATGATGTTCCTTCTGTGGACAGGACCAGAGGAAGTGCCATGTCTCCATTAGCAGCTCGGCTCAAACTCTCAGCTTGTCAAGCCTCAGCAGGAACAGCAAGAGAGGAGGTCCAAAAAGGCGTCTAATACATGGGCTTAGTGCTACACGCTGACCATCTAAAAAGTTGATGGGCATAAAGCAGGTCTGTGTCATTTTGTATTGGAAAAACTTTGGCTTTGATTGATACTTTAGATATGTAGATTATGTTACAAACAAAAAACACACAATCCACTCATGTAAAATTAAACAGATAAAAGTTGTTTGGTTCCACAGAATGCCAGTTCAAGGTGTGGAGCAGAAGTGTTAAACTCATTTATATCACGGCCTCATGAACATTAAGCTTTTCCTCAGAGGGCCGTCAAACCTCATCTGCATGTGTGACCACAAACTGTCGGGTGAAAATAACGCACATTTCCTTGCGTTTTTGAACATCACAGAACAGTCCTAATGTGTCTGTATTTTGAGATCTGACTAAGCAGTAAGCAGTTCCACGATGCCTCTCATAGTTGGCAATATTGCTTTGTGGAAATACAATAACTATTTAGCACATTGTTAAAACTATTTCCAAGCAGGCCACATAACTACAGTTTTTCTCAAGATTTTTGAATGGGGCTGCTTGAAATGATGTGAAGGACTGGATCCGTCCCCCTCTCCCCATCCCCTGGGCTGTTTGACACCCCTGGTGTAGAGGATGTAGCAGCATCCTCAGGGAGAGATGTGGGGATGGATGGGAGAATGATGCAACTAACAGCAGTGTGATAGGACATCAGGAACTGAGCATCCACACAAGCAAGGTGTGAAGGAGACATGGAGATGAGTTACACTGCCATCTGGTGGCAGGAAGAGAAAATGCTTGATGATGTTGAGGAGGAGATCACTTTAGTCAAAAAAATATATATATATATACAATACCACAACGCTCAAGCAGTCTGATGAAGAATGATGACAGCAAAGTGCAACTTCTACTTTGTTCTGTACATCAATAATTTAAATTCAATTCAATTTAATATTGTCTCATGGCACTTTACAGAAGGAGCACCCAAGAGCAACAGGGGCAAGGAAAAACTCCCTTATGTTTAGTTAGTCTAGGAAGGAACCTTGGGCAGATCCACAACTCAAGGGACTAAATAGTGTTAAACTCAAGGAGTGAGATGGGCCATGGGGGTAACAATAAGGGTCCAATTGACAGTGCCATTGTGAAGGGGGGTCAGTCACAAAGCCTCAGGGAAGGGGAGTTGGTCCTGGCATGGGCGTCTAGAAACGAGAGTCGGTCTTGGCATGGGCCTCCCGCAGTGTTGGTTGCACTCCACTCAGGAGGGAAGGGTGACAGGAGTTCACCGGAAGGAGGCATTGAATTAGGCCAGGCTCACACATCAGTGATCAAATGTGTGTATATAAATATAAATGTATATAAATATAAATCTATAAGTAAAGAGAGAGAGGGGAAAGAGAGAGAGGGTAAGAGAGAGAGAGACAGAGAGAGTTGTACAGCATGACACATGAAAGATTTGTGGTGGCACAAGGCTAGCAGCATAACTAATGTATGGTACACTCCATTTCAGTATTCATCCAGAACCAAAGATTGTATACACTTTATGTCTACAGTCAGAACCAATGACTGTATATACTTTATGTCTATTGGGACAGAGAAGCAAATGCTTCAGTCCACTGGAATAGTACACCTCAAACATGCTTGCCAGAGCCAGCATGTTTTTCAGACCATGGTCATTCTGAAAACAGAAATGAAGTAGGCAACAAAGCTCTCCATGGCTTACCTTATTGTAACTGACCGTGTAATATTGGCTACATTCTAGGTTCATGTGTTGATGCTAAAACCTGTCTAGACTGCCTTTTCAACTATAAGGAACTGATAGGAGAATTGATGAAGAATGGGACACGGATAAGCAGGATCAATAATCGCAGTCCATTCAATGGTCAGACGCACTTTAATTTAGTACAACAAGCCTCACTCAAGCAGAGAGTAAAGGGTGTCTTGGTGGACAGACAGGGGAATGATGATCACACACACACACACAAACACACACACACACACACACACACACACACACACACACACACACATACACACACACATACACTCACACACAGACACACACCTTCACACACACACACACACACACACACACACACAAGAGCTGTGCAGTCTGAACATTTGACTTGAAGGTGTCATCATGAACATTAATGACACTTTTTTCATGTTCAAGACTGTAAAGTTGTGCAAAGTTGATACAGTTTGGGTTTGCAAACATCACAAAAACTGAATGACATATGGCATGCACATATTCATGATGCATGCCATGTCATGTTTATAACAGGCTTGTGTCACCTTCAAGTACAGTGTTGCCACTGTGGAGACTGGTTGAATCCCAGTGTTCCCTCTAAATCCTGAATGACTCGACTTGACCCTTGAAGCATTTAACTGGTATGAATCTACTAACTGCCAGTTAGTCCTGACGTTGATTCAGCCGACATTGGGGAACATTAAAGGAGACATAGAATGGAAAAAAAAAATTGTCCTGGCTTTTATGAGATTGTGCATGACCAAAGAGCTGTCATGAACATGAAGCATGGTTGTGCTCTCCTTCATTTGAAAAAATTGGATTTAGAAATAGCATAAATAAAATAAAACATGGATGAGTTAGAACAAAGCCTACATGTGATGTCAATTAGCACAAAGCCATTATAGTTCAACAGTGGCTGCACCACTTAGCCATTTAGCCAAAAGGAACATTTCATGACCCAGTCAAAATATAAGGTTTTAATTGGGTATGTAAAATTGTTTATTTTTGATAAATCAAAGTTGAATATATTCTAACATCAATAACAATACTCATTCATCTATTCTATGTCCCCCTTAAGCAAATGGCACTTTGTAGATAATGCCATTGAGCTTGTTGCAGCATAGATAGATGACTGCATATAACATAATTACCATAATTACTATTCAGTGTTGTTTTTTTGCATGCACATGTGTGGTGCAAATAGTCACCTGCCTGAGCTGCAATCAGTGCACAGACAACATCCAATCTGTGGTTTTACAAAAGGCTGGTCATATTATGAGTTCAACAACAGCCAATCACATTCCTCCCTTCTGTGGTTCTAAAGTAGCTGTATAGCTCAGCCCAAGCCCAATTGGTTGTTCCACTCACAGAGCCAGGATCCTGTCCCAAAAGTGTGTTGTATTCAAAACCCACTCTGTACCTCTCAACTTCCCTTTTCTCATCTACTAAGAAACAGCCAAGATTCACCCGTGGTGTCCCTCAGGACTCAGTCATGACCTTTGACCTGCAACCACCGATCGCATCTGTCACAAGAACATCAAAGCTCTAAGATGATTCACATGCAAAATGAATCCTATTCAGTTCCATGGCTCCAACAGTTTGGTACCAGTTATGTTAGTAGATGTGTAACAGGATCAAAGAGACTAGACTAGACTGACCTCAGAGCAGCCAGGGGTTCCTGTGCTTTGGCAGGCTCATGTCCGTCTACTTAAAGAGCTTCTCTGCTAGCTCAGCAGCTGATGTGATTGCTTTGAATCACTGCAATAAAGACCCAGTCATTTCCTCACGCATATCTCCATACAACCGCAGCCATTATGCAAAAGTGAGTGAGCATGTGTGTGTGTGTTTGTGTGTCCATGCCTGTTTGTGTGCACGAGAAAAAGAGAGAGAGAGAGAATGCATGCATTTGGCAGGGACAGGCAATGATTGATTGGCCAATTTTATTCCATAGGACCGTTTGCCTTTAGTGTTTTGCCAATCCAGAGAACGAGTGGAAAATTACAGAGGACTTTATTTGCAGTTTGGCAGGCCTGAACTAAAACAAATCGGTTCACGTCAGAAAAGATTTCAAACAGTGATGCTGTCCAGACCAGACAACGGTAGGTTTTAAGAGCTTTGGCAACTCAACATGGAGTCCAAACGCCAACATGAAGACATATAAACAGGAGGCTAAACCTCCTGGGTGGCATTAATATGTCGGCCAGCCAGGCCCAGTGTTCTAAATCTAGATAGATGTGTTCATCCCCCGGCAATGTCTTTTTAACGCTCTCACACACTCAGCGGCAATTATTAGCCATAACTCATTCCCACTCTCTGGCCCAGTATAACTTCTCCCAGCATGAGGGAACACACCAACACCTGGCAGAACCCAACAGCCACGGGAGGCAAGTCTGACGTCTGATTAGTTTGCCCAGTGGATGCTAATCCTGGCACTGACCAAGGTCAGGTCCAGGGCGTTAAACTAGTAACCCAGATGACTTCAGGTGTAACTGTTGATCTCCAAACAACATGTCACTTCAGAAACAGCTGAAGCTCAGTGCAGTGTTCGTTTGGAGATCAGTGGTTACTCCCAAAGTTACCTGGGTTAACCAGTAATCTCACTTCATAGTATACAGAAGGCCCCAAGACAGTTCTAGTCCAGTTCTTGTCCAAATAAATAAATAATATAAAATAAATAATATATCCTAACATTATGTCAGAAATTAGCCTGCACTGTACTACATCTGTAATATATGAATGTATGTACGTGTGTGTGTAGTGTGGCGTGTGTGTGTAGATGTTTGAGGTTTGAATTCGGTATGTATGTGTTTCAGATTGAGATTGTGTGTGTGTGAGTTCTGTGTATGTGTGTCAGATTGAGATTGTGTGTGTGTATGTGTGTGTGAGAAAGAGATTGAACTGTATGTCCTCAATAGGTGTGCATGTATGTGTGTGAAAGAAAGACATAGAGTCAGAGGTTGTAATTACTGTATATTCTGTAATTGATTTGGTCACATCTAACCCCATGGCCTCCTGGATTGGGCCTTTCCACCCCCAACCCCACCTCCACCCCACCCCCCCCAAATATCCCTGGTGTTGACATCCATAAGGGCCCTGTATTGAGTGGGAGAGCTGGGTGTGAATTAAATAAGTTTAGACATGTTCTGGTAGAGAATGCCAAGTGTGCCAGTGTTGGTTATGTCAGAGCGAGGCACCCTGGTGTGCGCTCTGACACATGAAAGTGACATCGCTGTGTGCAGAAACAACACCCAGCCACCCCTAAAACAACACCCAGTCGACTGTGGTCGAACAGGGCAGGACAGGACCGGATGAGACGCTGGGGAAACGGGCTGTGAGGTGACCACTGAGGAGGAGGAGGAAGAGGAGGAGGAGGTTAGGCCGCAGGCACCCACCACCAACTAAAACATCATTACCCGGTCTAACACACACAAACCCCAACAGACCACATGGTGGGACATGTCACATGTCAAGTAATTGTTGCTGACAGACCAACTGAGCTACTGCTCAGACTCTGTGACTGGGACAGGACTGCACTGACTGGTGCTGAGATCTGTAAGCATTCAATGACTGAGTAGGACTGCACTGACTGGTGGTGAGATCTGTAAGCATTCAATGACTGAGTAGGACTGCACTGACTGGTGCTGAGATCTCTAATCAGTCAACGACTGAACAGGACTTGTCAATGACTGAGTAGGACTGCACTGACTGGTGCTGAGATCTCTAATCAGTCAACGACTGAACAGGACTTGTCAATGACTGAGTAGGACTGCACTGACTGGTGCTGAGATCTCTAATCAGTCAACGACTGAACAGGACTTGTCAATGACTGAGTAGGACTGCACTGACTGGTGCTGAGATCTCTAATCAGTCAACGACTGAACAGGACTTGTCAATGACTGAGTAGGACTGCACTGACTGGTGCAGAGTTACTGAGTGGAGTTTAAAACTGATCCAGGGTTTCTGAGTGGAGCTTAAAACAATGATCCAGGGTTACTCAGTGGAGCTTAAAACACTGATCCAGGGTTAGTGAGTGGAGTTTAAAACACTGATCCAGGGTTACTGAGTGGAGTTTAAAACACTGATCCAGGGTTAGTGAGTAGAGTTTAAAACACTGATCCAGGGTTAGTGAGTGACTGAGCAGAAAAGTACAGATTAAAGCAGAGATGCTCTGGGCTGAGAAACACTGGGCTGGTTTCTTATTGGTTGATTGTGTGTGTGTGTATGTGTGTGTGTGTGTGTGTGTGTGTGTGTGTGTGCGTGCTTGTGTGTGTGTGTGTGTGTGTGTGTGTGTGTGTGTGTGTGTGTGTGTGTGTGTGTGTATGTGTGTGTGTGCATATGTGTGTGTGTGTTAGCCTTTTCATGTTTCAACTGCACTCCCGCAGTCTTCCAACAATTTTAAAGAATGAATGAGCAAATGAATTTGTTTAGATCAGAAGCACTGGACCGTACAGGTGAAACCTTGTCTACTGTTCTGCACTTGTAACCTCAGTGCCTGTCTAGTGCCTGGGTGCCTGAGGCTACTAATCCTAGACCAAAATCTTCTTTCAGCAGAGATTTTTTTATTTTTTTATTGGACAGGTTAATTCCATGTAAAAGAAACTGCCCCATAGGCCATAGTATGTACATAAGACTGTGCGTGTGTGTGTGTGTGATCACAGGATGCCACAGGAAGCAATCCACATGCTGTTGCCTTACTGAGGGTGGGGGGATAAAACAACTTCTGGTGGCTCTGTACTCCCTAAGAAATCCATATTAAACCACTTCATCTGTTTTGGATGTAACAATTTTAAACCTCATGAATGGACAAGGTATTGGGATGAGTGTAATGTCTTAGAAAGGCACACAAACCTCAGACAGCCACAAAGAGGCAGGTCAGACCTCATAGTCTTTCCTTTTGCACTGGGGCTGTTAGCTCTTAACCACTAGGGGTAAGCAGAGACTAAGGAATGTGACCAAGAAGCAAAGAAGTATTTTCAAGCACAAGAAATTGAGGCAACTACAGGGATTATTATTATTATTTTTTTAGAAAACATTCTGAATTCTGAATCTAAAATTATATATTTAATTCGATGGTATGGGCTACATATATAGAAATAAATAATACATTTAATGTCTGAAAAAATAAATATTCAGTCTTATTCAATTTAGACATAAATTCATGAAGTCTATTCACTTCAAAATAGATTGCATATCGTATTCCCAAATGAATGTAACCAAGACTCCTACCTCAAATATCTAATGAATTTGGGAGCAGGAAAATGACCAACAGGACTTAATAATGAGGAATCTGAAATATATCCCCGAATAAAAATATGCTGACAAGACGTTCGTTCGCCTGGGCAGCTGTTTCAAATTTAGTACGGCAAGCCGTAAAAGTGTGACATATGCAGGGGATGAACGTGTTCCCTATCATCTGGCGCGCGCACTCACTTTACTCCACAAAGTCTCCCAATATGTTCTGCTTAACAGGATTTTACCGCCGCGCCAAGCCCTGCCGAAAATATTGATACCCTTAATTGAGGCCAACGCATTATTAAAGTGCCTTACCGGGTTTACTTTCACAGGTCTTCGTCAGACCAGAACTATCAACCACGATGATCCACCTGTTCAGGATTTGGGGAATTAAATGGGAGCATTTTCAGGCACCCACATGAGGGCTAAAATGCGGAAAATTGCAGGGGCATAATTTCACGTAACGTGTCGCGACTGAGAGTTTTTGCAAGCTGGGAAAACGACAGCGACATCCATTACGTGCGCAGCAAGCGCGCTTTAGGCGGGCCCGTCGCTTACATGTCGCGCGTGTTTGGGTTTCGAGGGCGCGCGGTTTTGTTCGCTCCGGGTTGTTTCTATGGCAGCTGTGGCCGTCCACACGCAGATATAGTAATGCGGAGCCCTCTTACGGCGTTGTTGTTCCAGTCAGGCTTTGTTGTGGAGAGAGGAACATAAACAACAGTATACCTTTGAAAATTACGAAAGGATAGCCACTTAAAAACACAATACACTGGCAGCCCCATGCAGTGCGTAGAAGTGTTCTGTATTTTATGCTGTAGGCCTTAGATACCGACTGGATCGGCTGCAGCATGTTGATGCTAGATTTATTAAACTGCTTTTGAAAAATAAAAGTTTTTTTAGTTTATTCGTTAAAAAATAATAAGAAAAAGATATTTAAAATATATAAATAATAAAAATCAAACACTATGAAACCAAGTGAAAGGGAAAAAAAGGCTGAAACTGAAGTTGACCATAAACTGTAATGTGTTGGAGAGTGCCAATCTGTCAAGTGTAAGTCCATAGGAGCTGACCATGAGGTACGTGTGGGCAGCAAGCTGCTTGAGTTGGCCCACTGCTGTGCTTCATGAATCCCTGCAGAAGACTAGGTGTCCAATACACTCAGGCCAAGAATGCCAGGGACTGACTGAGGCATCGGCACAATGGCTGTTGGACACATGCACGTGCATGCGTGCAACACACACACATACACAAACATACTCTACACACACACTCTTGCACAAACACACATGTACACATACACACACACATGTACACACACTCACATGCCTGTTGCACTCACCATTATGGATATTTTAAGGAGGTTTTCAATAAAGACATAAATATTAATGATTTGTTTTGTGTTATAAACTTAAGCACATTGTGTTTTTCTACACTACTGACTTCAAGTCAAGTCAAGTCAAGTAGGGATTTATTGTCGTTTCAGCCATATACACAGTACATAGTGAGATGAGACAACGTTTCACCGGGAACAATTGGTGACTTAAATAATAAAGTAATAAAATAATAAATATCAACTATAATATAGCAAATTAGTCATTGGAAAGAGTTCACATATTGTGGAGCAGTACTGTGCAGCTACATTATGCTCATGTGTATACACACACACACACACACACACACACACACTCACACTCACTCACACACACACACACATACACACACACACACACACAAACACACACACGTGTGTGTGTGTGTGTTTGTGTGTGCGTGTGTGTGTAATCAAGCCAATCTGTTTTTTTTGTAGCGACAGGTGATTAGGTTTGTGATGAGATATCAAGCTGGGCTTGTATCAGAGGTTAACATCCTACAATGGCTGCACCTGCGTCTCATTAGCAAACACCTGACAAGCTACATGCACACACACACACACACATACATACAAGATTCAACCCTGACGCAAACCTGTCCTCTGTCCTCTGTCCTCTGTCCCCTGTCCCCTGTCCCCTGTTATGTGCAGTGAGACCTAATTAGAAGCCACGAGTGTTTCATGTTTTATTTCAGCGCATTTAGGTTGCCTGGCTGGATGGTGACTAATGAACAACAAGGAAATCACACACACACACACACACACACACACACACACACACACACATACACACACACACATGCACTAATGAACAACAAGGAAATCAATTTTCCAGCTATGGGAGCAGAATAAATAGCAATAGTATGTTAACTAAAATTAAGCACACACATACAAACACACACACACCTGAAACCTGGAAATAATAGGACATCAGCTCATTAGAAATGCATTGTGCATACTTGTCACCAAAGGGTCCCCAGTGTCTCCCCGTCCTTCCCCAAAACAACAGTACCCCCTCCTCCACACACTCAATTTAATTCCCCGACCCCTACTTCAGGTCCCCCACCTCACCGCCAAACCTGTGAATGCAAATGGAGAGTAAACTGATTAGTCAGTGTGATGGTGTGGTGTAATCACAGGAACGGCATAGAGCCCCTTGTATGATTCACCCTGTAGGTCATTCAAACAGACCTGAGCCATTCAAAGGCACATTTATCAAGCCCCTACACCTGTTCTGAGCATGTCTGACTCGTCTCGTTTCGTCTCATCTCAGGGCTCACAGAGTTGCTAACACAGCCTAACACCGATGTTGTAAAAAGAAATTCAAATATCACACCGATGCTGCTGGGAGATTTTTAATGGGCTGAGGCAGGTCCAGCCTGCTCAATCTGTGTCAGGACCTGATAAAGCTGATCCCGGGCTCTGTCCGGATACGGATCTTATTTTCAGTTATGGCGGCCCGCAGTCTGACTGCTGAACTGGGCTGACGGTCGATGGACACGTCTGCTTGGGACTCCCGACACCGTGGATTCAGAGCCAAAATGATCAGAACAGACCCGCAGCCCATCATGCTACAACAGAGACATGAACTTCACACTGTGTGTGTGTATGTGTGTGTGTGTGTCACCAGAATGCTCTTTTGCTGCCCAGTCTCACACAGGGAAAGGCTGTTAGTGTGTGTGAAGGAGTCGGAGAGTCGGACCAAGAGAAAGAGAGAGAGAATAGGAGGAAAGGGGTGAACTGTTAGCAATAGAGAGGAGAGTTCACAGATAAGAGCCTGCCAACAGGGTGCGTTCACTGAGCCTGTGCCAGACTGGCAGAGTAGCTCCATCAGGGCTAATTACATGCCCACTGACGAGGGTGAGGAAGAGGAAGAGGAAGAGGCTGCCAGAGTCCTTCTCTGCTTTGCTCCGCTCTGCTGCCTGAGTCGGACCTGGAGTGACACACCACTGGAGAGGCGTGTCATTGAGACAATCACACAAATCTAATTTGAGTCCCTCGCTCGCTCGCTCGTTCACTCGTGTGCCACGCTAGCTCTTCTCTGAAAATTCTCCTCCTCTTCCTCCTCAGGTCTATTATCCTCTCAGAGTCGGGAAGTGTCTCATAAAACGGTAAATTATAGAAGGAAAGGAAAGGGAAGAAGGGTGGGGGGGGGTGATAATAATAAAACAAAAAAAATCTATTTGGTCGTTTCAATTGTTTACAAATCTCTTAGCGTTTGGCTTCCTGACTAAAGCGTCCCACTCTGCTGTTTAGGGAGAGAGGGGAAAAAACAGACAGTCCCAGTGTGGATTTGCATTTATATAGTCTCAGCATCAGAAAAATCACACAGCACATTTTTATCTTCATTAGGACCTAATCAAGACAGGGCCACCGCCTACGAATGCTAATGTAGTCCCCACCCCACACACACACACACAAACACACACACACACACACACACAAACACACACACACACACACAAACACACACACACACACAAACACACACACACACACACACACACAGACAAACACACACACACACACAAACACACACACACACACACAGACAAACACACACACACACACACAAACACCCCACGCAGTCGGGTGGAGGGGGAAGCCGACACTAGGTCGGATCCAAACCCTCAGCTGACCTAGGCAGGGTGAGAGTATGCGTGTGAGTGTGTGTGTGTGTGCTAATGAAGCAGGGTAGTGTGAGCTGAGACGGCATCTCCTCCTCGTCCTGGGTGCTGAAATCTGCTGAACTAATGGCTGTATATTTCCATATGAAATATCAGATCACCCCCCCCTAACACACACACACACACACACACTCACACACACATCTATGCATATTAGAGACTGATGGAGTCAGTCTGAAATTCTATTTCCTCCATAAACTGATTCCATTTGGCAGCAGGCATCTCACATCTCTTTCCCTTGACCTTTTCAAGACTCACTCATCATCATGAGGAGTAGAGATCAGCAGTGGACAGCGTTGAGAGGACGAGGAGGGATGGAGGCTTAGAGAGGAAGAGAAGGAGGAAGAGGAGGAGGGATGGAGGCTTAGAGAGGAGGAAGAGCAGGAGGACGAGGAGGGATGGAGGCTTAGAGAGGAAGAGAAGGAGGAAGAGGAGGAGGGATGGAGGCTTAGAGAGGAGGAAGAGCAGGAGGAGGAGGAGGGATGGAGGCTTAGAGAGGAAGAGGAGGAAGAGGAGGAGGGATGGAGGCTTAGAGAGGAAGAGGAGGAAGAGGAGGAGGGATGGAGGCTTAGAGAGGAAGAGAAGGAGGAAGAGGAGGAGGGATGGAGGCTTAGAGAGGAAGAGGAGGAGGTGGGTTGGAGGATTAGAGAGGATGAGGAGGAGGAGGAGGGATGGAGGCTTAGAGAGGAAGAGGAGGAAGAGGAGGAGGGATGGAGGCTTAGAGAGGAAGAGCAGGAGGAGGAGGAGGGATGGAAGATTAGGGTGGAGGAAGAGGAGGAAGAGGAGGAGGGATGGAGACTTAGAGAGGAAGAGAAGGAGGAAGAGGAGGAGGGATGGAGGCTTAGAGAGGAGGAAGAGCAGGAGGAGGAGGGATGGAAGATTAGGGTGGAGGAAGAGGAGGAAGAGGAGGAGGGATGGAGGCTTAGAGAGGAAGAGCAGGAGGAGGAGGAGGAATGGAAGATTAGGGTGGAGGAAGAGGAGGAAGAGGAGGAGGGATGGAGACTTAGAGAGGAAGAGAAGGAGGAAGAGGAGGAGGGATGGAGGCTTAGAGAGGAGGAAGAGCAGGAGGAGGAGGAGGGATGGAAGATTAGAGAGGAAGAGGAGGAAGAGGAGGAGGGATGGAGACTTAGAGAGGAAGAGGAGGAAGAGGAGGAGGGATGGAGGCTTAGAGAGGAAGAGAAGGAGGAAGAGGAGGAGGGATGGAGGCTTAGAGAGGAAGAAGAGGAGGAGGAGGGAGATGACGAAGAGTTAACATAGGTTTATGAGCTCCATATGCACATCTCTGAAGGAGCTCGCTGAAAATAACTCTCAGATTATGATCATCACCTGCTTCTTTCCCCCTCTGTTTCTGTCCCCTCCAGAACAGGCCGTTTCTCATTACTATTTCAGTCTCATTAATATGCACAGGGAAATGCAGTGATGTCATTTCAGTCTGCCAATAAGAACACAGCAACAGTATGTGTAGGTATACACAGATCACTCCTATCTCTCTGGAGTGGAGAATCTTTGCTTGCTCAATTAAATAGTGTTAGTGGGTGATATTACTGTTAAAAATATAATCACTTGTGAGTCTGTGTGCACATCCATCAGCTGTATAGCATACAGCCATGAACAATTAGATCTGAGTTACTAAAATAGCATCATTAAGCTTGTGCCTGTCTGTGTATCAGAATGCCTACTGGTGACATGGTGCTACTGGTAACAGTCTTAGTCTGATTCATGCTAATATGGGCCAGTTATTTAGGGTGGGAAATTCTTCAGGCTTGTAAGATTGGCTTCATCTATCTCATGCCAAACGTCAGGCTTTGCAGTTGTCACTTACTGAATGGTGGCGTATTCTCGGTGTCTCAAAATATTTTCAGAAGCAACGCAATGTTTTGTTTTGCCTAATATATTCTGTATTTCTCATAGTTTGTCATAAATGAGGTGTCAAATTAAAAGTAACAACACAAGGCTGAGGCACGATAGACATAAGATATAATTTACAAGGATTGGTTTATGTGGAAAATCTCTTACGTGGCCGTTTGCCAGACGAGGATTGAGGGGAGGTGTAAGGCTCATAACTGATTTGCAAACTGGATTACTCTCCACAGGTTAATGACATCCATGTGACTCTCTCTCATGTTTTGTGGCTTGGGTTGATCTCCTATCTGGGCCTATATAGGAGGGCTATGCAGGGTCTCCTGTCTGGTCGTGTCAGGCAGATCTTTCCCGTGGGCTGGTACACGCTCACCAGTCCCTCTCAAAGTCTTTAGGCTCGCCACCTGAGCACCCTGTATCGGATTCTTCTCTTGTGAGAGTCTGATACATAAAGCAGCCTCCTCCCCCTCTCTCCTCCCCTCCTTCACCCTCCTCACCTCCCCACCTCCCTCCTCTCCCTCCCCTCTCTTCCATTTCTCCTCTCCATGACTGGGACACGTTTCGCCTTGGGGATCAATAGCTGCAGGAGACTCCACAACCATGGCAACCGCTGTGGCGTGGCATTGACGAAAAGCCTGTTCTCCCGGCCTTCGGACCAGCTGGGAGACAGGTGCCTGAGCGGCCCGGGATAGCAGCCACTTTTCCGTGGCTTTATTTGAAAGATTATATCATATTTGTAGGCTTTTACTTTACGAGGAACATTACCTGTCGTCAAACGGTTCTGCTTTCTGCCGTGCAGATGCAGCTGGAGAACTCTCTCTCCATAAACAGCGTTTTGTTCCAGCGCACGTTTGAAACGTATGGATTTATCTGGCTGAGCCGCGGCTGCCGGGGCCTATGGTCCTCCTCGTATTTCAAAAGGAGCGATGGCAGCAGTGGGGACGAGGAGCAGCGAGGAGCAGCGAGGAGCAGTGGCGCGTCCTGGAGGCCAAGCTGATTTTCTCTCCTCTCCTGTCGTCGCTGACAGTAAAAGCGGAGAAGATTTGTGAATCTCTGGGGGGCACAAACAAACAAACAAATACACACACACACACACACACACACACACACACACACACACACATACATACACACACATACACACACACATCCAGGCCCTGAGAAACTCAGCCCCAGGGAGAGCAGCCAAATTGGACCAAATGCATCAAATAGCTACTGCTGCAGTTTTCCCCCCACAAGAGGCCCTTTCACCCTCTCCACCACAACCACCACCATCACCTCCAGCACCCTCCTAGAGTGCTTATTTCTCCTCACACACACACATACACATACACACACGCACACACACACACACATCCACCCCTACCCACTGGCTACACACACACCTCCACCCCTACCCACTAGCTACTCAACAACATCTCTACCTCTTACATGTTCTCAAACTCTTATTTGTACTCCAATTCTGCCCCCTCCCACACACACACACACACACACACACACACACACACACACACACACACACACACACACCTCCACCTCTACTATTGCTAGTAACTCCTGAATTAACAACTTTTCCTCCTCCTCCTCCTCCTCCTGTCTACATGTTCTGGCTGTCCTCTGGTTCTTCTATCATTACCACCAGCTCCACTGGTTCTGGTACTACTCACCTCCCTGACCTCCACCATCTCCTGCACCACCTCCCTGACCTGCACCATCTCCTGGACCACCTCCCTGACCTGCACCATGTCCTGCACCACCTCCCTGACCTCCACCATCTCCTGAACCACCTCCCTGACCTCCACCATCTCCTGCACCACCTCCCTGACCTGCACCATCTCCTGGACCACCTCCCTGACCTGCACCATGTCCTGCACCACCTCCCTGACCTCCACCATCTCCTGAACCACCTCCCTGACCTCCACCATCTCCTGCACCACCTCCCTGACCTGCACCATCTCCTGAACCACCTCCCTGAACTCCGCCATCTCCTGAACCACCTCCCTGACCTCCACCATCACCTGTACCGCCTCCCTGACCTCCACCATCTCCTGAATCACCTCCCTGACCTCCACCATCTCCTGAACCACCTCCCTGAACTCCACCATCTCCTGAACCACCTCCCTGAACTCCGCCATCTCCTGAACCTCCTCCCTGACCTCCACCATCTCCTGAACCACCTCCCTGAACTCCGCCATCTCCTGAACCACCTCCCTGACCTCCGCCATCTCCTGAACCACCTCCCTGACCTCCACCATCTCCTGAACCACCTCCCTGAACTCCGCCATCTCCTGAACCACCTCCCTGACCTCCGCCATCTCCTGAACCACCTCCCTGACCTCCGCCATCTCCTGAACCACCTCCCTGACCTCCACCATCTCCTGAACCACCTCCATGACCTCCGCCATCTCCTGCACCTCTTCCACCCCACCACCACCCCCACTGGCCCTGAATGCTGCCTCATACATTACTGGGGCAGATCTGTGGACTCTTGCTCAGGGGTCTAGGGGAGGGCAGAAAAGAGGGTATCATCATTTAGATCCACTCTGTGTGTGTGTGTATGTGTATCACACATGTGCTTGAATATGTGCGCAAGTGTGTATGTGTATGTGTTTGTGTCAGTGCTTGTGCATGTCTGCACATTTGTGTGTGCATGTATGTGTATGAGTGTAGTTGTAGCACCAGTTTCAGTAGCAGCTGAAGAAACCTGTGTACAAAGATCACTACTGACATGACCTGACTCTGTCACCCTGGGGAGACTCCAACAACCAGGTCACCCACCCCCACATCCACCCCTAACCACTCCACCTCGACAGGTCCTCATATCAACAACCCTTTTCTGCTCGGACTCAAGGTTACAGCCTAAGTGCACCCCCCAACCCCAGTTCTAATCCTCCATGCCCTCCTTGCCTTGCAACACACACACACACACACACATCCCCACAGCTCTCTCGCCAGCCTGCTTTCTGCAGTGCCATGGCTCTTCATTATTTATGAATGTGCTGTTTACATTGGCTTCCAGGGATGAAATGGTGACCCCTCTCCCCATCCCTCTTTAAACATTCAAACAACTGTTTGACCTCTGTCCTTGAATATTTCTACCATGACGGACCTCTAATCCTTCCTTGTCAATCTCAGGATTGTCCTCCAAAGATAGCTTTGTTTGTGTCTGTGACCATGGCAACTAGGAGCGCTATCAATATGGCAACAGAGTTCTTTGGCTAATCCCATTGATTTGTACCTGTCCTTCCCTGCAAGGCCTGATCATTAAACATGATGTCAGAGAGCCATTGAATTAAGACATCAGTTTAAAGGATGTTTCTAGGAGTTTTTCAATGAGCTGGTAGCTATGAGCCGGATGGACTGTGTGTGTATTTACTCAGATGATCAGACACCATAACCTCTCCTTCCCATCCATCTCTGCCCTCTCCACAGTACTGGTGGGGTGGGTATACATACACATGTGGGTACACACACACACACACGCACACACACACACACACACACACACACACACACACACACACACACACACACAAACGGACATACACACACCACACACCACATACACACACACACACACACACGCACACACACATACACACACAGAGTGTGTGGGGACAGAGAGTGTGAGTCTGTTTGTCATACATTATTTATTTACAGTAAGTGCTGTCTGGTCTGACTCTCCATACTGCAGACAAGCAGACAAGTAAGGAAAGGGATGGATGGAAAAATAAAAGAGAAGAGAAAAGAAAAGAGAAAAGAGGAGAAGAAAAAATAAAAGTGCATAAAAGAAGTCAGTGGATGGATGCAATTAGAATGCAGTTGTGGAGAAGAGAAGAGAAAAGAAGAGAAGATAACAGAAGAGAAAGGAAAGGGAGAGATAAGAAGAAAGGAGAGAAGAGAAAAGAAGAGAAGATAACAGAAGAGAAAGGAAGGGGAGAAAGGAGAGAAGAGAAAAGAAGAGGGGTCTGGGGTTCGGGAGTTTTTTTCATTGTTGTGGCTGGCCAAGGGTGAAAATGATATTGGCTGGTCTGAATAAATATGGGACTGGCAACAACCCCACCATCATCTTATCAGAAAGAGAGAGGGATAGCGAGGGAGAAAGAGAGAGAGGTCCTCAAGGACTTCTGCACTGCACTCATTGCACTGGAATATATAATGCAAGACATTTATGTTGCAAAGAGGATTTATTGAAAAATGAAAGTACTTGTGACTTTGAATTAAGAAGACATCAGAGAGTGAAAGCCAAGGGCACAGTGAGAGAGGTGACTGGGGTAATGGTGGTATTCACTGCTGTATAATTCTAGGTAGGTTACTGAAGCGTAATAAAGCGTTCCATACACGTTGTGTATACAGCAACAGTGAACTCCCACTGTAGTGAAGGGACCTGGCTGTAACGTATGCAAGAGTGTTTTAGTACGCTTTAGTAACGCATCTGGCGTAAGGCTCTGGTCTTTAGGCTTGTGGATGTACGGCTCACATCACAAAGCAAATGATCATTTCATAGATCCCATAACCTTGTTCCATGTGGAAAGAGAACAAGGTTACATGAAATTAAATTTCCTTTGAATAGGCAGAAAATAGGAATTGAATTCTTCAACTGGTCGATACTTGCATCATGGAAGGGCTCCGATGGATCTCAATGAACTGAAGTGAGTTTCAGTTCATTCCCAGAAAGAGATGAGTTGCTGAAACCGTCGGCCCTGGCGGGCAATGTGAAGAATTCAATTACTCAATATCCACAATTACATTAGCCTGATTCCTGGTATAGTTGACTCCTGTTCCCCTAAACACACACATTTACTGTTTCACACAAAGGGAAGAAGCTCAGCATGCTTGGAGCACCTTTCTCACAAACCTAGCCAAGACAAAAATATACTAAAAGCAGACAAGAGAGGATGGTTTGTAACAGTCCTCACACATACACACAAACACACACACACACACACACACACACACACACACACACACACACATACACAGGAGTGTGTGTACATCATGTGATACAACACAAACACTAATGCAGGAAGAAGTGCCAAGAAATGTTGCCATGATGCTAGCATGCCTCCACATTTCGCTCTGATTTTAAGAATACCTCACACTCTCTGATGTCCCATTTTAAGGACACCTCACACTCTCTGATGTGCCATTTTAAGAATACCTCACACTCTCTGATGTCCCATTTTAAGAATACCTCACACTCTCTGATGTCCCATTTTAAGAATACCTCACACTCTCTGATGTGCCATTTTAAGAATACCTCACACTCTCTGATGTGCCATTTTAAGAATACCTCACACTCTCTGGTGGCAGAGTGGCATGTTAGTGTGAAACATGGCCCTGGGCTACTCAGCAAATTACAGCACAACAAAGCTGAACAAAGCCAAACCACAGACCACCACAGACCAGCACAGTTCAGCCCAGCCCAGCCCAACACAGCCCAGACCAACACAGCCCAACACAGCCCAGCCCAACACAGCCCAGCCCAACACAGCCCAGCCCAACACAGCCCAACCCAACACAGCTCAGCCCAACACAGCCCAGCCCAACACAGCCCAGCTCAGCTTCTCTCTCCCCATACTAAACAGGCTGGGAACTGTGAATTTCTGCTCCAGCTCTCTGCCTTTGTAATGCAGTTTGGGAACATCACATAATAGGCCCTACTTTGCATCAGTGCTTATGTGTGTGTGTGTGTGTGTGTGTGTGTGTGTGTGTGTGTGTGTGTGTGTGTGTGTGTGTGTGGGAAGGGGGAGCGGGGTTGGTGTATCAAATACATCTGTGCTCCATATAAAACAGTTAGGTCACGTCCTAGCCCAATATCCCCCTCCCCCCACACACACTCTCACTCCTCTCTCGCTCCCACACACACGCACACACACACACACACACACACACACCGCTTACGGGCTCTTTATCCCCAAAGTGTAGATGCACAGCAGTGTATTGATTGCTGCAGTTAGTTGAATTCTTAGGATGCCTTTTAACATTGTCCTATCCTACCCCACACTCCCCAGGAGAGCTTTGCTCTGGTGGATCAGGACACCGTGGCAACCCCTCTCCCAAACTTCCCCTAACCCCCTAACCACTCTGCTGCCGACCCTGATATATTTACCATGCTATTGATTATTCTGATATATTTACCATGCTATTGATTATTCTGATATATTTACCATGCTATTGATTATTCTGAATGCGTGCAAAATGGAAGGAAGAGTTTCAAAGGAAGAACTCATTTCCAATTTTGTTGATTACTTAAGTGTGAGAGGATGGGAGTGGCAGGCGTGTGTGTGTGTGTGTGTGTGTGTGCTTCTGCGTATGTGTGTGTGTGTGTGTGTGCGTACGCAAATGTGCGTATGTGTGTGTGTGTTTGTGTGTGTGTGTGTGTGTGTGTGCGTATGCATACGTGTGTGTGTGTGTGAAATGAGAGATGACTAGTATTCTGCCTGTTTGCAGAAACAGTCAGGGCTGGATTGATGAAATTGTGATGCGGAATGGGATGGAAAAGCGAGTGGTGGGATAATAAATTGTCCTCTCAGTGTGAGATGTGCTGAGAATCGTTTTCACATCAGAAACTTTAATGTCATTACTGCTGTTGGCTCTGCTTATTTCAAGACACTTCTTTGACTATTCAACACATTCAGTTATTCTAGAAACCTGTCCAAAGTCATCAACTAAATATGATTGGGTGACCTGAGTAGAATTGGCTATTGAGTGTCAGTCAGAGCTCAGTCATTTGTTTTGTTTAGCCGTCCCTCTTTTCTTCGTCTTCTCCTTCCTCTCTCTTCCTTTCTTTCTATTGTTTTTTTTCTTGTTTCTGTTCCAAACAGTGTCTTTGCTGAATGCCCAGTAATTACCTCAGCTGCAGCCAAAAGATTATCATCACCCGAACTCTGAAGACAAATGCTCACAAAAAAAGAAGCAGGTTGGCCGTGTCTGCTCCCTGTGTGTGTGTGTGTGTGTGTGTGTGTGTGTGTGTGTGTGCGTGTGTGGAAAAGGGGGGGGGGGGGGGGGGTTGTGGTTGGCTGGAAGGCGTCCAGCAGGAGAGCCTTGGCAGCCCACTGCACTGTGAAGGCATGTTTCCTACTGATCCTTCCTTTGAAGGAGCCTTGTTCATTCATGATGGAGATAGTCAGCCCAGGGGATCCAAGAGCAGCCAATAAAGGATACAGACAGCAGCTACGGTGGCCAGGAAGGGACAAAAGAGAGAAAGAGAGAAAGAACACAGAGATGATAAGAGGGGAGTGATATTGAACACACAGGCCTGGTGTTAGACTCCTGTTGTGGTCATGTTGGCTGAGGCCTCATTATGTATAAAAAAAGAGAACACTGGGCACAGCGAGACACACACATAGACACAGAGAGGGTTCAAGCTCTGATTGTGTGCTTAACTGACGGCTGTGGAATTTTCCAGAAGAATTTGATCCCGTGGGTGGGGGTTGGGGTGGAGGGCTCAGCCATGTGCAGCACATCACACATGGCACCATGAGCACCTCCTCCCAGTGTAAATGAAACACACAGTGTGTGTGTGTGTGTGTGTGTGTGTGTGTGTGTGTGTGTGTGTGTGTGTGTGTATGTGTGTGTGTGTGTGTGTGTGTGTGTGTGTGTGTGTGTGTGTGTGTGTGTGTGTGTGTGTGTGTGTGTGTGTGTGTGTGTGTGTGTGTGTGTGTGTGTGTGTGTGTGTGTGTGTGT